>JAHWFP010173441.1:8017-43638 GCA_023313725.1 Lithobius niger | reverse complement strand
CAGTCTGACATATAAGTCCAAAAGGCAACGTAAATAGGTTTGCATCTGTATTCATTTAAACGACTGGAAAGACGTGCCACAGTGGGCGCAAGGACTGCTTCCTCCGACAGCGAATTCCATGCGACAGCGAAAAAAACAAACTAGTTAAGGTTTCCCGCCAAGCTTTACGGCCGTGTTGAGGCGTGATATCAAACGCCTCAAGCTCTCCCGTCAAGCTAATCCCACCGAGTAGTAGTTCGAAGGTTAAATTAAATATATGAAAGTTGCTTAGTGTGCAATTTTCATTTGTTTACTTTATAGTTTGAAGTCTTAGTCGGTGGGATTAGCTTGGCGAAAAAAAAACGAAAGAAAAAAACCCGGAGAGAATAGAAGTTCAATCTTTGTCTAGCTTAGCCGAAGCAACCGCCAACTTAGACATTGGTCTCTTGTGGCCTCATTGAAACAATGATCAAAGAAGGGCATTTATTGTCTGCGAAGCGTATCTTGAGTCCTGCAGTATTTTATGAGCGGCTACGTCTTCCTGGAGGGAGCGGCTTTAATCGACGGCCGCCATTGTTTTTGTAACCATCTTGGATATGAACAAGGCACTCTGCTACTAAAATCACTCTGCTACATACAATCGGTTATCTGTGTTCGTTCTGGGGCGAACTCAAGATAGGCCGCGGACACTATAGTTAAGATGATTTTTTTCTGGTTAGTTTGTCTGGCGGGAGAGTTCTGGTGCACGGTTTTGACGTCATGAACACTTTTCAGGGCAATTTTTCGCGTATTTGTGGGTCAACAACGAATTAAAGCAGTAAAAATTGGCTACTCAAAGCGATAATTTAATTATGTTTCATTTGGCGCTACTTTCCTATGTGTAGGTGCCATAGTTCAAGATGAGTAGAGGTACACGCACGCGCATCGGACGTTATTAATGTGTAGAATAGTCGTGTCGTTCGCTGACGCTCGCTCATTCGGCGTCGTCTCGCTTCGCTCAAGGATATTTTTCTTGTAGCAACTCTTACGCCGCCGGCACTAAAATCGATCAGTCAGACGATCAAGCAAATGAACCAGTGTAGTACGCGTTTTTCGTGAGGTTTCAGTTCATAAACAAACGGTAAAACGCGCCTACTCTTTCTTTTCTCATTGTTTATCTCATTCGCCTTATCTAAGAAGAAAAAAGATAGTGATGAAGATAAGTCGGTACGACCTTTTTTTTATGATCACAGGCCTATGAAAGATTATCTCATCTCAGAAAAAAAAAGATAGGGATGAAGCTAAGACGGTATGACATTTTCTACGATCACAATGCTATGAAAGTTACGATGTGCACCCAAAATCAAAACTAGTTTAAGAAAAGCTGCATAGTTTACCAAAAAAGGGTCGGCCTTTGAAAGTAGTGATATCATTCAACCAGGAAGAGGCCTCCAAGTTTAATCCAGCAAACTTGGCGCACACTTTAATTTTTTTAAAGCCAGGAGTGATTATAGTTCTCTTCAAACAAGACGAATTGAATACATGTTTATGTCAAAGCCATAGGATTGTACAGTTCTAAGGCCAACATATTTCAGCAGTATAAAAAAAGTATGACAGAAAAAGAAATTAAAGAAGAAAGCAATGCGTCAAGTTTCTGGCTAATAGGATTAATATTGGTGGCCTTTTCCTGGTTGAATGATATCACTACTTTCAAAGGCCGACCCTTTTTGAAAAAAAAATTGGCGGCTTCTCTTATACTAGTTTTGGTTTTGGGTGTATTTAAAATACTCGTGTAAGTCTTCCAAATTAATCAGAATTACGTCTCATTTTTCCGCAATTTCCGAAACAAGAAACGGCTTAAGAGTCCATCTTCTTTACATTACAACTATTTTTTTTGTTTGTTTGTCTCGAGGCATGTACAATAGCGTTTTGGTAGACGAACATTAAAAGCGAAAGAACAAGTTAATATTCTTCAATTTACGTCAGCGAGAAGAAGGAATAAGCTCTTAGGGAAAGGTTTCCCGCTAATTAGCTAATTAATTTAATTAGCTCGTGCGTACGGGAGGGGAGCGCGGTGAATTTACAGTGGCCAGACTCCAACTTGAAATGTGGCCTGAGGCTTGTGACCCTGTCCATACCTCCATTGATTGAGTGCTCCACAACCCCACCCTCCCTAACCCCGCCAACTCTCCCATCCTGACTTGGGCTGCTGGATTTTGCAGCGGTTTGTGTGTACTTACCATTAACTCAGTAGCAACTTAAAGTTTATTAACATTGGAGTATTAGACTGACGTAAAGGTGCCTAACTAATACCAGAGGCCGGGTTCGGACCGGATGCTTGAAGTTCTAGAAAGGGCTTGAATTTCTTAAGAAAAATTCAATGCCTTGAATTCCTCGAAATTGTTAGCTATCTGCTTGAATTTTTTTTTCGCAATTTTATATAATGCAAGATAATCTTTGAGCAAGATAAAGACAAACTTGCTATTCTACTTGCATGTTTCTTGTAAAAATGTAGGGTTTTGTAAGTGACTGCTAAGAAGATGGACGATTATTCATAAGACATAATGCTCAATCCTATAGTGTCCGCGGCGTATAGTTCGCTGCAGAGGGAACACAGATAATCGATTGTACGTTTTTAGTAGCAGAGTGCCTTGCTGATATCCAAGATGGTTACAAAAACAATAGCGGCCGTCGATTAAAGCCGCCTCCTCCAGGAAGACGTTACCGCTCATAAAAAAAAAACTTGCAGGACTCAAGATACGCCGCGCACACAATAATTCACCTCTTTTACTGTATAGCTAGGGGACTGCACACATAGCATTACTCATTAGGTACTACGCTTGTTCTGCTCTTAGTAACTCAGGTGGTTCGACTTGCCGGTCCGAACCTCCTACAACAACGATCCTTCCAGCTTTTATACTTTTGAGAACAATACGTCACGTGACAGGCTGGCAGGTGCAATCCGGCCCTAACGGGTTGAAAAATAAGACTGGCTCGCTACTCGGATATTGGCTCTTAGCCAGCTGTCGTGTGTTCACGGTAGATAGCGGCGCGCAACAGCCACGTTTAACGGCAAGGTGCACCACGGAAGGTGCGATATCCGTGAGTGCGTATTGCCGTACACGTAAGCACGTTACAGTTTCTTTATTAAATTTTGTTGCCCCAGACGTTTCCATTAGTTGTCTACTCGGCTGTTGTAACGAACCTAGGAAAAGTCTGGGAAAGGCGCTGACGGGGAAAAAAAGCAGAAGGAAAAAAAAACTTTTTCTAATGAAACTCATTTGCCTGCTGGTGAAATTCGAAACCAAGGCAAACTGAGCTAACCTAACTTAACTTATAACAATAACAACACGAAAAAAGCTAAAAAAAAAAAAAATAATTATTTTCACTTTTTTTTTTCCCCTGGCTCTTTTTCCCATTGAATTTTCTTCCCGCACATTAAAAAAAAACTGGACATTTTATTGTTTAATGAAGTGGTTGGCTTCATTAAACAATACTAGTACTCCTTATTTAAGCTGAGCAGTCTTATTTGAGCTAGTTAGTTGATTAATACAGGTCCTTGAAAATATCATACTGGTCTTGAAAAAGGCCTTGAAAAATGACATTAGTGTTGGACCTTGAAAAATTACGTTAGTTTTGGGAAAAAAAAGTTCTTGAAGTGCTTGAATTTCTAGTGTGTGATCTTGTGCGATACCGGAAAGCTGCAATAGGGCGCTGCCAAAGCTAAATGGTTCCAAAAGTATGTGTGTGTGTGGGGGGGGGGGGGGGTTGAGGCTTAATGACACGTCGACAGCTAGGTCATTAGAGTCAACCTCAGTCACAGTGCAGCGGTCCGGGTTGCCACTCTGCAGACTTGAGTAGATTTGAGAGCTTATGGAATTTCAGGAACCTCCTAGGGACAGCATTACTAGTTCAATAGGTTGCACCTAGAGAGCGCCAGGGGTTTTAATTGCGATTTTCTGATCTCTCCGTGCCGTAGGGAAAAATTACTTTTGATTCCTTGACTTAGTTTCGTCTTTTTGTGTACATTTTGCTTTGAATCTCATCACTATCGACATCAGCGTTGACAAAATGGAGCGAAGCGATTATTAATCACACAAAATAGGCGATTTTGGTTTCCAGGCGATGTTTTCACCCAAAACCATGCAAAACCACTGTGGTTTCCAGTATCTCTTCGTTAGACATCCCGTTATTTAGTGGTGACGTTATCCGGGCAATGTTTTGTCCTAAAACCATTTAAAACCACAGAGGTTTGTACATGGCCGTAGGAAGCGGTATGGTTGCCGTACATTTTCGAAAGACAGTTTTAAAAGAAACCATATACAAATACACAACATTTATATTTAAAATATATGTAATGTTAAAACAATATGTGGGGAGAAATTACGGAAAAGGGGCAAGATCGTCAAATAAATTAACCCGTGTTGCATTGGAGACAGCGTTGTGGCTCATGTTTTGGGTTGCGTGATCGCATCTTGTTTCTTTGTCCATTTGCTTTCGCAGAGCTTCGCTGCATGGCTTCCACGGCACAACACAAACAACAAAGAAACACACAAACAAACAAATACAAAACATACAAACAAGCCCAAGCAAAGAAACACAAGCAAACAAACGAACTAACAAACATACAAACAAATAAGCGAACAAACGAACGATACATTGGGCACAGGGAGTTGTTTGAGAGAGCATTACGATTGCATTGGAGACAGATTTGTGGGGCTCACCTTTAAAGCCTATATACACTTGTTATAAATTTATTGTATTTTGCTATGTAGCACGTTTAGGCACAGTAGCAGAAATTGTAAATAAAATAAAATAAATTGCTGGAAGTTGCCAAAGTGTTCGACCAACTACTGAATCCATTGCGCACTATTTTTGCATGATTTTTTATGTCAGGGGATATGGGACTGAGCAGCAGTACTGAAAATGTTTAAAATTTTTTACTTTGGCTGGTGTTTTTTTTTTTTTTTTGGGGGGGGCGATGTTTTGTCTTTGTTGGACAATGTCTTGTGCAGGCAACGTTATGCCCTAAACCATGCGCAATGGCTGTTTGCCGTGACGTCACCATGAGTTAGCCAATGACGAACGAGAACAACGGCTGTTTTGGCCGTCTGATTGGACTAGCCCAGTCACGTGATATGCACGTCACAGCAAACAGCCATGGCGCGTGGTATAGTGATGGTTTTTTTTCGGGTCTTTTTACGTCCTGGTGCCGTTTTTTTTTTTCAGGCGATGTTGGACGTACAGTGTTGGTTTTTTTCCAGGCAACATTCTGACAATATTTTTTTTCTGGCAAGGTGGTTTCCCGGCATTGTTTTCTATGGCAAAAGTGACGTTTTTCCTGCCGATGTTTTGTTGTAGCAATGTTTTTTTCCCCAGACAATGTTATACCCTGCGATATTAATCTTTCCGAGCGATACTATGTCCTGGAGATGTTTTATCCGGCCAGTGTTACGACCTATAGAGGTGTTATTTTGCGGGTACTTTACAACCCGCCTATGTTTTTTTTTTACCGAAGAACGTTATGTCTTGGCGATGTTTTATCTGCACAACGTTACGTCATAGCGATATTTGTTTCCAGGCGATGATTTCTTTTCAAACCATGAAAAATCACTGAAGTTTTCAGTCTCTCTTTCGGTCGACATCCCGTTATTTCCTGGCGATGTTATCCGGGAAATGTTATGCTCTACCGATTTTAGTTTCCAGACAATGTTTTGTCCAAAAACCATTTAAAACCACAGTGGTTTTTACAGAGCCATAGGAAGCGGCATGGCTGCCGTCCCATTTTTCGGAAGACAGTTTTAAAAGAACCCATATACAAACACACAACATTCGGCTGTTGTCGGTAACACGTAACAGCAGCCGTACAACACGCATGTGCCATGTGACAGTGTCCCTGGAGGCTTTCCTGCCGAAATTTTGCGAGCAGCGTAGTATCAACTAGTACTAGTATGATACTAGTATCAACTAGTACTAGTATCTGCTAGTATCAACACTGAACACAAAAGTCCCCCGCCCAAGAAGGAGAAGGAGGTTGGGGGAAAAAAGTAAAAGATACGCTTCAAAACATGGTGCTATCCAAACGAAGGGTATGACAAAGGCTGAAAATATATCGTACGCTCTCCGATTTCGAATTTGCAAACCAATGTGAAATATGCAAATCCAAGTAAAACCTGCAAATCCAAGTGAAATCTGCAGATCTCTGTAAATGCCGCAAATCACACCAAATCAGCGCTGAAATCAACATGAAATCTTCAAATCTGCTTGCAACATGCTTGAAATCTGCAAATCCAAGTGAAATATCCAATTCATTGCAAATCTGCTAACGTCTACATCCTGCAAATCAGCGAAAATCAACAAGAAATCCGCTTGCAAATCCTGTAAAGTCTGCGGATCCACACAACTCGCTAAAAATCAGTAAATCAAAATGAAATCTGAAAATCGGTAAATCTTCATGAATTCCGAAAAAAACTTGCGAAATCTAGCGATTGCAAATCCGTTACAAATCAAACAAATCTGTGCAAATCTTGCAAATAATAATATTAATCTTTTGCTGGTGCAAGGTTAACAGCAGGGCGCTATGCCGCTTATGCCGCGCCCAAAAGAGAGAATAAAATAAGTAAAAACTGTTTAATAGGTCCGCCTAAGAAAATGGTTACGTGGTAATTTGCGAACGATCCTCAGAAAGGCAGTGACCGAGGTGGCAGATACAGCACTCTCCGGAAGCGAGTTCCAGGCCTCCGGCAGTCTGTTCGCGATTCAGAGACCTGCAATTTATAAGAGTGGCCCCTTGTCTGAGTAGCTGAAGAAAAATCGGAAAAAGGGAAGGTCGATTGGCAACTCTCCCCGTACAATTCGAAAAGTCAGTGCAAGTCAGTGTTACGTCAGTGAAAAGTCAGTGTTACGTCGGCCCAAATCCGACGTAACTCGACTGGCTGAAGTCCTAATCTAGATAGACGATCAGGAGGAGGGTGATCTCTACACGTTTTGTGAACTGACGTTGAACAGCCTCCAGGCAGTCATTGTCGTGTAGGAGATACGGTGACCACACAGGGCTTGCGTGTTCGAGCAGAGGACGAACGTAAACCTTAAACCTTAAAATCTGTGTACAAATCTTGCAAATCAGCACAAATCCCTGTCAATCAGTATACAAATCTGAAAATCTAACGCAAATCTAATGTAGAGATTTCGGATTTGCTAATCTCGTATGCTATTTCCGTGTTTGTCGGGTCCCTCATATCCGCAGCAAGCCCAGCAACTGATGACAAGTTTCTCAAAAGTAAGTTTTGCTTAGTCAGTAACAACAGAAGATAGGAAACCTCTCTTTCATGCGTAAGGGAGTTAGCATCGTTAAAACCTTAAAAACCTTAAAAATTCGTGAAAAACCGGCACTCTACAAGCCAGATAAAACCCTGCTGTAGAAAAAATTGCTTCAGCTTTCAGGCCCACTGATGGGGGAAGCTTGCACCGCTTCCCCAGACTCCCCTAGCTGATTTAGCTGGGCCGTACCACTTCCAGTTTTATTCCTACGATCCTGGGTTTGTTGTCTCTCAAGTCGACCAACCAATCGAAAATCGGGACGGATCATATTTTGAATTTCTGCACAAGCAGCATGCCCCCCCCCCCCCCACATACCGTGAAGGTCTCTGGCTGGAGAGTTTTAAGCGTTTACGCCGTAAGATTCATTTTTACTGGCATTCCGACGGATCCTCCAAGCTGGGTTCGAGATGGCGAAGGGTGAATACGGCACCGCGTTGCTGCTTCCTTCTTGTGCCCCCTACGCCATTCTGCATGGAGCCAGTCAGGCAATTACGTTTGGCTCATTTAACGTAATTTGTAGCCTAGCACGAGAAGTTAACGCTCTTTTATAGCAATTTCTGAGAAGCCAAAGCGGGAAAAAGAGCTAGACTGCGCGCGAGATGGGTAGACGCGAGCTCACGCGGCTCTACGCAGCCGAGAACCCGTCCCACACAAACGCGTTGTCATATATTGAAACGTTCATAACACCATAAACGCGCATGCGTACTTGGCGATACGACTCGGTGGTAATTTTAGCATAGGTGTGGCGCTCCATCCACTCACTTTGTGATTATGCCTAATTTTTGAGCAAGTCATATCCCCCCCCCCCCTCCCTCGTCTAACACCCTCTAACGGCATTTTGTCCCTATTCTGCTTAAGAATTCAATTTCCATCGTTTTCTATGCGGACGAATGCAGCGAGCCGTACACGGTTAGTTCCTTTTCTTACCGTTCGACTTCACTGAGTCTCACACGGCGTCGCTTGCTACCTATCTTCGAAATATGAATTTGTGAAGCGTGTGTAATTGCGTCGCACTTAAAAGTTCTTTTTTTTTCCCTCTCCCGTCTGGGGGCTGTTTCGTAATAACCGAGACGGTAAATGGGCGATAAGAGATATTATCATTACCTGAAAATGACACGCTAATAAAGATGTCCGCCATTCTAGATCTCGTGTCAGATCTCGTGAGAGTAATACAGGGTAGAGTAAGTTATTATGGTAAATGCAAGTACCGAAAAACCAGTGAAAAAGAATACACCTTTCCAGCTTGAGACTTTATTTGCTTATTGTCCCGTAACCTTGAACGAATTAGATCTCCACGAGGCCTCTACTACCACAGTACCGGCTGGATCTTGAGAAAAAATAGCATACCCAATTGAACAATATGACCGCCGAAAGCGCCACTGATACGATTGATTTGTACTGTTGCCGCTTTGTCAACCGAGGGCGATACTCACAGTTAAAAGAATGCCACCGTTCCTTCCCATGGAACACTTCCTGGATACGAGAACGTGTCACTGTTTATTCCAAGCGCAAGCGAAATAGCTTAAGGGCGCATTTACGCAACGAGACCTTCTCGCTCGCCGAACGCTATTTGCTAGGCTACCGATATTGATTTATGACTAATTTCCCGTTTCTGTTAAATGTATGCGGTAATAGGCGATAAATGAAATGTATTATAAACAACAACACGGATAAAGAACAAAGTGCAACAGTAATTTTAAACATTGGTACAACATTGTTGCCATTTTACGCTATTTCTAAAATTTGCTATTCTCGCTGAAGAAACAGCTTCTAGCCGTGATGAAACGATGGTAGAATAAATAGCTACTCGCAGCGAGAATTCAATATCCAACATGGCAACAATTTCGGGGTTGTCGAATCGAAGACAAATCACCGAATACCGGCATTCAGAAATCTGTCCGTCGTCTTGTCAGCAGTAAAAATTGTTTTCTAGCTGTCGTAAATCGACGCTGTCATGTTGCACGCTTACGTCGTGTCGCGAGGCACGAGGAGGAGATTTGCGTCCGTGTTGTTGCCATGGTTACTACGTGTAGACAACTTGAAAGCCACATTCTTCGGTAAAGGCGAGAAGCAGCCAGCAGATTTAGTGTATTAACCAAGTCAACGCTAGTAATCGAGAAACTTATCGTTGCGTAAACGAGCCCTAACTGTAGCTGAGTGATCACTTAAAAAAACTATTTAAGAATACATTTATAGATAACAACCAGTCGTAGCGGCCATTTTGTCTACCCCCCCCCCCCCCCGTAATATTGTTGTAGGTCCGGCCTGATATTTTATTGGCCATGTCCCTACTTGCTAATGGTCTGGGGACTGATCTCATCTTGCTACAGTCTTACTTCCGGTGAAGACTTCCTACAAAGCACGTCCTACGAAGATTGCGGCGTGGCATGGTTGCATGGTCGGCCTAAATACTGGTAACTGCCCATTACCACAGAAAGGTCTTCAACCCTTCATTTTGGGTTTCGTAATCTGCTATTAAATTACACCCTATAGCTGATGTCACTGTGCCAGCCTCAAATTGCATTAAAGACCTTGGGACCTGGGCTACTACCGGCGTAAAGTTCCCACCAAACCTCTCTCCAACGGAGTCAGTGTGTGGTCCGAGTGGTCCGGGCCAGTGGGTTGGTCCGAGTCGCCAGGTCAGGTTTGGTCACTGGATCTGGTGTGTCACCAGATAAATCCGGTTCACTGCTGAAGTCCAGGTCACGGGGTACTGAGTTTCGGATCAACAGTTCAAAAAAGTGACCCCGTCCAACTTTGGCTGCCACCACTACATCCTTGAAGAAAGGAAGCGGCGGTTGCACGTGCTGAGTCACTTTAATGGAATAGCCAAGGAACAATCAACCAAAAATTAACGATGCATAACAATAGTCATGTAAAATTAGTCTTCGCAAATTACTCTCAGAAACTTAAGACTGGATGTCAGCTAGTGTGTTCGTATTAAGCTGTGAAATAACCAAAGCGCAGCTTGTCAAGGACAGCATGCTCTAACCTCACGGATTTCGCCATACAAAACTAACAGTTCGAAGTCCGTGAGTTCCCACCACAGACGTACGCTCCCTCGCCACAAGAGTACGTGAAACTACGCCTTTCTCCTTCTATAGAACAGTGACACGACGTAGTATTGTATATAACTCTATGCTGAAGCCTTAATGGGTTAGCTGCAAGGGGCACTGCGGAGAGAAACAGAAGGGCGTCATACTGAAGCCGATGCTGTCAAGAGTGATTTCTTAGGCCTAAAACGCGCGATTTTTGTTGTTGGAAAAAACAACGTTATTTTAAGCCTAAGAAATCCGCTCTTCCGTTGTTTTTCCCTCCATTTTTATGTAGTGCACCTTGTAATTATGCCCTCCAAAACCCATACTCGTGCCAATATGGCGGCAAATGTCACTGCTCTATAGCTAGACCATAGAATGCCCGAAAATACAATATCTGCCAGTATCCCAAACTGTCCTCTAGCTCCGTGATTGGTCGAACGGAATGGCGCCCTAAAACACCCATTTAAAGGCCAACAATTCAAATCAAATTCAAATTACTGGTTGGCGCTTCATACAACAAATCGACGGTCAAAAAAGACACGTGAGGAAAAATATCATTTGCCCTTCGAATGAAAGTGCTTGGGAATAATATACGAAACAAAATGTTCCACTCCTCACGTCAAGACAACCATAACTGATGGCAAAGAGGTAAAAGAACGTGGAAAACAAGCCAAACAGCGAAAGTCATGCAGTAGGGATGACGTATTACAATAACACGCTTCCTCGGCGTGGCGTGACTTGGATTCGAACCGGCAACCCAGTTCTTCCCCACATCACAGCCAAACGTCTTCATCAATACGCCCACTCCTCAGCTGAGCGCAAAGGTGTGATTTACCAGCCAATTTAACTGTACCTTCCTAAAGCACCGAACAGAGCGAACAGAACGCACCACTGTTACAGACAGTTTAGCTCCAAACTTGACGTCGCGCGTGCGCAGTGATGTTGCGTCAGCCGTTCAGTACCTTCCTAAACTACAACACAGCTCAACAAGCTCAGCAAGTACTCGATACGTCATACCTTCACCATGACCAGACGTGGCTAATGGATTGGACCAGGTTTGGCTAATAGATGTGACCAGGCGAGAGCAATGCCAAATTGCGAACCATCTCAGGGAGGTGGTTTGCTGGGGTGGAGGTCTGAGCATGCGCGAGCTAACAGTTTTGACGAAACAGATTCATCGCGGACGATGTTGACGTCAATCAAGCCGCATCAACACGGGTATTAGCAGGGAATGAGCCAAACGGTCACCAACAGTGGTGCGTTTGGTTCGCTCTGTTTAGTCGCTTAGGAAGGTACCGAATGTGATTGAAGACGGTATTGTTAAAGATCAGTACCGTGCACAGACCCCCGAGACAACAGGGGAAACTTTCAGTAAAAGGGCACTTGTGAGAGGGTCCGTTTTGTTATTTTTTTTTGTCGTCTCTTTTTTACTCTTTTCAGTCCCTTTCAAAGCCTTTATGTTCCTTTTTCTGCCCTTTTAGGAGCTATTAGGCCTTTTTTTAAGGCCCTTTGCCCTTTCTCAGGCACCGCCACATCAGCAACTGTGAGCGCAAAAAGGCAAGCATTTTTTTTTTGCAAAAGGACATTTTGCGAAATGGGCAGGGTAATGCCCCCTTCCCCCTTCCTTTGCACGCCACTGCTAAAGATTAATACAGTTAAATGCAGGTAAATACGTACGTTGCACCTAACTACCCAACTTCAAGTTTCCAAGATGGCGTGTATACATCGATTCGACACATGGTCACCCGTCCACTATAGTCTGAGAGACCCACAGATATTTCTTCTTCTTCTTCTCCGTTCCTTTTATTCCTCCTTCTTTTCGTCTTTTCCTTTCTGATGGTCTTTGGCGACCAGCTGGACGGCCGGACACTCCGGCGTCATTTCTTATCGCCGTCCACCACTTGTTCACATCCCGAGAAATCGGCCTTTTCCTACTCCCCGACCTCTATATATAGAAACCCGCTGGTGGTGGCCGACTGTTCGGAGCTACCGCTGCTTTTGCGGCTTCCTACACGCCGTTTGCGTTGTGGATTGGATCCCCTAATCCCACCACAGCCCTCTTGGCCAGAGATCTTATCGTTCCTTACGGCTAGCCTGAATCCACAAGCCCTGCCGCTGATAATTGTGCGCGTGATACTATCTTTTTGGTGGGAGGAGGTCTCAATTTGAGGCAGTACAGCCTGCATGTGCGGTAACGTCTCCCTGATCTCAATCTCCACTCCTTCTCCATGGCACGGGACAAGCCCGATATTGGCAAAACCGTATGCCACGTCCCCAAATATCTAACGCAGGAAGCCCGTTACCCTCGCTCTGAAAACGTGGGTTGTGCTGAAGCTAGAACGAATTCGAGAAATATAACTCAAAAGTTGAGCCTTCTCTGCTGTTCAATAGCCCCAGCATCGTTTTTGTGGCGTGTTTCTGAAGAATAATGTCGCCAAAAGCCAAAACTGGCGAAAGAACCGCCAAGTTAAGAATGGTTCGGCCTTTCAAAGGAGTGATATCAACAGACGAAAACATTCGTCAAGTTAATCCCACCGACCTACAGTTCATAGGTTAAAGGAAAAACTTTAAAATTGTTCGAGGATTAAGTTGAACAGCTGAAAGAATGTGAAAGGATTTCGTAACCGAGCAATCCCACCGAGTAATAGTTCGAACGTTTAATTGCTTACAGCGCAATTTTCAGTTATTTCATTTAACGTTTGACGTCTTAGTCAGTGGGATTAGCTTGGCGAAAGAGCTTGGTGTTTGATATCACGACTTCACACGGCGAAAAGCTTGGCGGGTATCCTTAACAAGTTTTGTTTTTGGGTAGATATCAGATCTTTTTGGTCCAAACTGATGAAATCCATTTGTTTATCTCAGCAATTATGAGGTGGAAATACCAATGTAGTTTTCTGGTCCACTTTTTTTTTATTTTGAGGACAGCAGTCACCTTTTTTTCAAACGATTAGTATTTCATATTAGTACTGCAGTATCTCTTGGCAAACATACGGATTTATCTAATGCTCAGTTTACTGGCGTTTGCTGATTAGCATTATTTGCTGATTGGCATTGTTTTAATGTTTTGTATTGTTATGAAACTACAAACGAAACTATCAACTACAAACTACAAACGACACTACAAACGAAACTACAAACGAGGGCCTTAGGGCTTCGGGCAGATGACCAGGAGTGGTTAACGCTCGTTAAACCCTTTAACGAAACTATCTATACACAAACCAAAACCTTTTTCTTTAGTCTACGTATTGCAGCTGGGGTTTGTTGATTGGCATTGTTAATATCTACGATATTTACATCGTGTTTTTTCATCAAGAAAACGTAAAGTTATGTAAACAGTGACTTTTATGTTGTCAAGCGATCAAAGGTTCCCGATAAAACAAATTTCAGCCTTTTCTGTCGCATTATTATTTATCATCAGATGGCTGAAAACAGCCAAACTACCTCATCTGTAAAGACACTTAAGTGTCTAGTCGTCACCATGCTCATATATATATATTATCTGGAGGTCATCGTTTATCTTGGCGGGTGGCACACTAGCGTGTGTCTTGATCCAATCACTCCTAGCTTTATTTCGTGCTATTTTTTTTAAATATCATTCTGCATCCTTCAGCCAAAGCGCTGTATGTACTGCGGTATGATTCTGATAACTCAACAGGAATTCCTAATGATAGCCAAGTGCTTTTCGTCGAACAGCTGAGTTGAAGAGTTTTATTATTATTTTTTTTTAAATAATGTCCTGCGTTTCGGATTCTCGTCTTTTATTCGCCTCGCCGAATTCTGCTATATCACCTCTCCGTAATCTGTATACTTTTGTCGAAGCGTGAAAATGGATTTTTGAAAATTTCCCCTCTTCCTTTTGCGAACCGCAACGTATCCTTAATGGAAAGAAAGCAAAAGGAAAATGGAAAGGTTTGAGGGAAAAATTTTTTTTTTTTATACTTCTCTTGGAAGGTATTCCGTTCGGCGAGTATACAGCTTTTCCTTATACTGCCTATCGTGACAGGATGTTGAATGAGTTCGTGAGCAACGTTGTTTTTCTTATATGCGCATTGCGTATGAGACACATGATTGAATTTTTCCTTGCTGTTCAAATTTGTGGATGCAAGTAAAATACCGCAGCAGGTCCGTAAAACGTATGAGTAAGTTGGAGTTGTACACGACGTATTGGTCCGACATTTGTATACAAGGAGTATTTAAAGGGGCATGCCTCCGGAACGATATTCTTATTTTAGACATCTGTATATACACAGCGGAGCTGGAAAGACTACAGCAACGACTTTGTCGCCTTTATCAACAGCGCCGTCTAGTGAAGTTAACTTCAAACAAGTGGCTGCAGCGACTACCTAGTCGCAGCCAGTCTTCTATACACTTCTGCCACTTTCAATAATGTTAACGCGCACTGAAACACCTTATCTGTAAAGACACAAAGTGTCTCATAGTCGTCACCATGCTCATGTATATATTTTATCTGGAGGTTATCGTTTATCTTGGCGGGTAACACACTAGCGTGTGTCTTGATCCAATCACTCCTTGCTTTATTTCGTCTGTATTTTTTTCGTACTACATCACACAGCTATCACGCACTGCAACAGGGTTCTCTAGTATAATGCAGTACCCATCACAGTTTCCGGTTGAAAATGTGTCAGCTTTCAGGCGTAGTTTTAATTTTAGGCGTGATTGTCAGCTTTTAGGCCTAAATTTTTACCTGCCATTTTAATTTCGTAAGCAACGAGACCTGCTAACGGAGAGTTGGGTTCGAGAGTAAACGTATTCATTTTTGCAACACGTTGCGGAGATTTGATGTGGCCGTGGCAACGTATTTTAAAGCTTAATTTTCAGCTTATAGGCCTAATTTTTTTTTAGCTGCTGTTTTAATTTCATGTGTAAGAGCTAACCGAGAGAATTTGGCCGAGAGTAGGCCTACTCATCCATGCAACACGGTATCGAGACTATTTTAAACGAAGTTAATGTGTGTCGTCATGAACTCATTTTGTTATTACGGTTGCTATAGCTTTCTTGTGTTGAAATGCGACCATCAAATATTATTGCTTTATTGAATTGCGTCGAGAAAGCCTATTATACAGCTAAATGGAAACAATAATGTTTTAATTTGCCGTGTGTTTTAGCTAATTTTGGCCGCTGTATCTAATGGTGAACACCATTTGTCTCTATCACATGGTATCGTTCTGAAGTTGGAAAAAAAACCGACGGACGGACGGACAAAGTCGTTGCAATATCTTCTGAGCCGGTACGGCTGTACAGAAGACTAAAAACGCGGCACATTATAACATCGTTGCTTTCTTATAGCCTATAAGCGTTTTTGATAAAACTCAGTGAAATAATAACGTTTGATTGTCTCCTTTAACATGCGACATGTTGCGTTTAAACCATGCCTGAATCTAACAGTTTAAAGATAACTCGTTGCCACGGCAACGTGAAGTCTCGACACCGTGTTGCATGAATGACTAGGCCTAATCTCGAACCAAATTCCCCGTTAGCTGCTACTCACGAAATGAAAACGGCAAGTAAAAATTAGGCCGCTGAAGCTGAAAATTACGCCTCCTAAAATCTAAAGCTAGGCATAAAAGCTAACACATTTTAAACCTGCAATTGTGATGGTTACTACCTTTAGATTATATATTACTAGCATCGTACCCGGCTTCGTCCGGGGATTTGTTTGACCCGTGGTTGTTTCCCAGTATTTGCTCGGTGCTGTCTGATCGTTCACTGCAACAGTCGACTTTTGTTTGTGTAACACTCCCCCTTTCCCAATATTTGTTTGGTGCTGGCTTTCCGTCAATCGTATCCCTCCGCAAAGCAATGTCGTAATCAAATAGTGGCTTTAACACAAGCACTGCACCACCAACGGGCATTCCCCGTTCAGGCCCTTCCCCACTCCCAGTAGCGTGCGAAAAATAATTGTCCTTCGTACATGACGTCATTTAAGACATGCCTTTGCGATGACCGCGCAGAGCAAATTGTTGGTCGAGGCAACAATGTGCCAATTTCAACTTACCGGAAGTGCCGGAAGTAACGGAATAATTAACAAGGATTGAACAGGTTTGCCGGTGTTTAAAATTGAGGGAACAACTGACGTAGATTCTACATCATTGAAAACGTACGATGTGGATACGTGCCAGGGCTGCTCTCGGCTTTTTCAAGGCTATTCAAGACTAATTTACAACCAATTTCAAGGTTCTTTGCGCAGTACACTATCAAAACTAATTTTTTTTTTCCAGCTAGCACCTATTGTGTTGTCTGTTTGCAGTAGGAAGCGAACTGTCGTAAACAGTAATGACGCATTAACTTGTCTTTTCGCCCACGAGTGTACAAGGAGGAAGGAGGGACAGTAACTAAGAAGAAGTGGAACAGTATTTGCTCAACTACCCTTTCTGGCAAAAATGCTTGCACTGCACTGGATCTCTGGATCTCAGTTTAATAAATTCAGATGACAGACTGTTTCTGTATTTATTTATTTAATTGTATACCTCAATAAATTACTGCTACGGCATTAACCTTATTCTAAACAAGGTATGCTCACAAAATTCCAAGGCCGTTTCAAGGCTCCAACAAAAAAATAAAAACAATTTTCAAGGATTTTCAAACCTTGAATTTAGGTTTTTCAAGAAATTCAAGGTCGTGTACATTAATTATGCAATTCTTGGAAGGTAAAAAAATATAATATATATATTTTTTTACATCTAGAACTCTAACGTGTAGTGTTTGGTAACATTGCACCTTGTGTGTAATCCACCGTATAAGGTGCACCGTGGTGCACTCGGCTGCTATCCAGTGGCGCAGAGCCAACTCTCAAGCTATTGTATGCACGGCGTATCTCGAGTCCTGGAAATATTTTATGAGCGGCTACGTCTTCCTGGAGGGAGCGGCATTAATCGACGGCCGCCATTGTGTTTGTAACCTTTTTGGATATCAACAAGGCACTCTGCTACCACAAACGTCAATCGATTATCTGTCTTCGTTCTGCAGCGAACTCAAGATAGCCCGCGCACACTTTAGGCATGTGGTTGATTCTTTTCCCCCACTGAATGTAGGCACCGACGACCCGGATATACGCGAGTATATAAGGAAGTGGACTGGCACCACGTAACCAGATTCAACTCGGCACGCGAAGTGAGAGGATGCCCTCTCGCGTTCGAGGCTCAGCACGGGTGAAGTCCCTTGCTGTTTACACTCTCTTTAATCGGCGTTAAAAAAAACTAACGTTAATATAAAGAAAATTAAATTTTCATTGAGAACTATTGTGTACGCGGCGCATCTTGAGTCCTGCGAGTATTTTATGAGCGGCTACGTCTTCCTGGAGGGGGTGGCTTTAATCGATGGCCGCCATTGTTTTTGTAACCATCTTGGATATCAACAAGGCACTCTGCTACTAAAAACGTACAATCGATTATCTGTGTTCGTTCTGTGGAGAACTCAAGATAAGTCACGGACACTATAGTAATAGGATCATAAAAAATGTATTACGGATAACACTAACTAATTCTAACATTCGTAATTTTTTTTCATTCGTCAGTTTTAAAAATAGGTTACCAACAAGTAGGCTAAGTAGTTGTTATTGGCATGCTTTTGCAACAATGGTCCCTCTATACGTGATTTATTGTTATAGTTTTTTGTTCTCCCGAGACTTAAGCGAGGCGTTAAGAGCCGAGGAAACAAAGCTATCACAATAAATCACGTATAGAGAGACCATTCTTGCAAAAGTATGCCTATAACTAATTTATCACCATACTTAATTTTTTTTTCTGTTTGTGCAATGAATTAGAGTTGTTTAATGTCATTTTTCTTGGTTTCGTCCATTGTTCTTCTCCCTAGCGTTCAACAATCGTTGCCCGATACAATGTTATTACGACAATGGCGTTATAGTTCATTGTTGTAAGTGTAGGAATAAGTTATTTATTCTGACACTTATAACAATACAAACGCTGACGCTATAACATAGGCTTTGAAAAAGTGTACCTATAAGTAATTTATTGCGACACTCTCAACAATGCTGTCTTACAACAATACTGCATTCGACTTATTGCTGAGTTTTATAACAATGAAAACGAAAAAAGTATGGTGATAATTATAGGTCTAATCGGTTCATCTTCTTCTTCATCTACATATATAATACGGAGCAGGCGGCCAAGTCACCGGCCACGCCATTCCGTCGTACAATCAAGTACCCCACCCTGTAGTGCACTCTGTTGACGGGATTCGCCTTCAACTTCGGGTTGGGACACTTTTCCAACATCTTCGAACAGATGGCGCCATTACCAAACCTGCCATGTTGCCGTCTAATGACGGCCTTGGAATACAAGTTCGGGTTATATCACTTTTTCCAAAGTCTTCGAAGAGATGGCGCCACTTACCGGACCTGCCGCACCGTTTTTGGGTTCGTTTTTTGGTATTGTTGTGGTGCCAAAGCGGCCAACAAAGTTTTAGTGGCATGGACTGTGCCATTGTCGGCGTTTGAGCTAAAAAGAAAAACAACCCGTGTCTACTAAACCAGACAACTTTAAACCAAGTTAAGTTGTCAGCTTAATACGATGGAAAGGCGCATTTATTTCCTAAATGTTCACTTCCAGAAAGGAGTTGAATTGTTTTTAAGTGGGCGGCAACAATCGTTGCTTGCAACAATGCTGTCATGCACGGTACCAAGGTGAATTGTTTCAAAGAATTAACTTAAACATAGGGTTACTTGCTTACTGAATGCTGGATTACTCAGGGCTTTTTTTTTAGCCTTCAGTCAAACATACGCATGCGACTTTTCAGGGACTGCACCAAAGGGGAAATGTCACCGGGCGGCTTTTTTGGGGGGTGCGGGAGAGGGTGCCAGGGCAAGTGTGTGTGTGTGGCGGGCAATCGTGGTACCGAATACGCTGTGTCGTGAATTTTTTCAAAGGATTAACTTAAACATGGGATTACTTGCTTATTGAATGCTGGATTTCACAGTGATAGGGTTTTTTTTTAGCCTTCAGTCAAACACACGCCAGCGACTTTTCCGGGGCTGCACCAAAGGAAAAGGAAGAATGTCACGGGACGACGTTTTCGGGGGGGGGGGGGGGCAGGAGGGGGGTGCGCAGCATGCAGACGGGCACAACTACTCGACATATATAATACAGAGCAGGCGGCCAAATCACCAGCCACGCCATTCTGTCGTACGACAAAGTACCCCACCTTGTAGTGCCATCTGTTGACGGGATTGGCCTTCAAATTCGGGTTGGGACACCTTTCCAACGTCTTCGAACAGATGGCGCCACTTACCAAACCTCCCACTATGTAGGAGCCATTCACATGTTCGGTTTTCGGTTTGATAAATTTAAAACCAAAGACCAAACACCTGGAGGGAGGCGGGCGGGGAGTGCGCAGCATGCGCACGGGCACAACTAGTACATTATAAACCAAAGTCTCATAGAAGAAATGAAGCAACCGCAACGACCCCCGGAAGAGGAACAATGAAAACGTGCGAGTGTGTCAATTTTTAGGCATGAAGTTGTAATTGGCACATTGTTGCCTCGACTAACAATTATCCTTCTAACTAAACACCGTGGTAATCTCAAGGGCAAGTATTACATGACGTGATTCATTGTTCTTGTCCACACGGTACGCTTCGCTTAAGCCACAGCGAAAGACTGGGAGTGGGTGGGGGGGGGGGGGGGCAAAGTGAGCTGTTACCATTAAGCATACGATTACGCATTAACTGAACCTAGAAGAGAACAAACAAACAAGCACGGGACCCGGGAGCCGGGTATGTGTTCAACTACGTATAGCAAAGAGGAGGAAGGGAAGGAAACCAAGAGGAGAGGGAGAGGACGGGATAAAAGGAGGAGGGGAGAGGGGAGGGAGAGGATTAGCGGAAAGGGGGAGTGTTACACAAACAAAAATCGACTGTTGCAGTGAACGATCAGGCAGCGCCGAGTAAGTACTGGGAAACAACCACGGATCAAACAAATCCCCGGGCGAAGCCGGGTACGATGCTAGTTAATTTAAATAACTCTCATACATTAAAGGCAAAAGTCTCATAGCAAACGACGACAAAAAAAAAACCCTACAATGAAAATGGGCGAGCGAGTCAATTCTTTGCCCAGAAGTTGAAACTGGTACATTGTTACCTCGGCAAGTATTTGAAATTGCTACATTGTTGCATCAACTAACAATTGGCTCTGCACGGTCATCTCAGCGGCAAGTGTTAAATGACGTCAGCATGCACGAAGGACCGTTACTCAGTGGCAAGTTTTAAATGACGTCATGCATGAAGGACAGTTATTTTTCGCACGGTACGGTTCGTTTAAGCCAAATGATAAGCTGAGAGTGGGGGGGGGGGGGAATCCTGGACGGAGAATGCCCGTGTGCAGGGCTGTGCTTCTGTTAGTCCCGCTCTATACAAAATAAAGAAATTAGCAGGGTGAAAGGAGGGAGGGGGGCAGTGCGTCTGTTACCATTAAATAAATACGGATGCAAACCTATTTACGTTGCCTTTTGGACTTAAATGTCAGACTGCCTGAGCGGGGAATCGAACCCACGACCTTTGAAATTAACGGCCGGAGTCTTCACCGCTCAGCCATACTGACATGGCCTAACCAAGAGCCATGTCAGTATGGCTGAGTGGTTAGGACTCCGGCCTTTAATTTCAAATGTCGTGGATTTGATTCCCCGCTCAGGCAGTCTGGCATTTAATTCCAAAAGGCAACGTAAATAGGTTTGCATCCGTATTTATTTAACACTTATCGAGCCCAATTGACTTTCTGTCCCGTTTATAATCTGTTACCATTAAGCATATGATAGAGACCAAAGCAGTTTTCGGGAGGTGATGGGACGAAAGGGGGAAAAGGGGAGGAAAAGAGAAACTTATGGAAGAAAAAGTGCCCGTTGCAGTAACTGTTCAGGCAACACCGACCAAAACTGGGGAAACAACTACGGGGGAAACTAAACCCCAGGCGAAACAGTACCCGGGCGAAGCCGGCTACGAATGCTATACTAAATAATTTACTATATATTTTTTATTACTTATTCACTTTTTAACTTAATATTCAGTACGGTTGTTTACTAAAACGTAAATCATCGTTAGTTACGATTAACATTACGAAAAATTACTTTCAACACGGCTCTAGTCACAAGACCAAGTAGGAAACAGCTCTCCTATGAATGCACGTAACGACCTTTCATAGAAGTAACCTGAAAAACTGTCGCCATTCCTGAACGAGTAATACACTCGAAATTTTTGCTATTCCCAAATTAACCATGATTGTTTGCGATTGTTTGTTTTGTGATTTCGTATAATTTTTGTTTTCACTTAATTTTCTGGTGAAAGTCGGCGATTAAGGTCATCAACCCAAAACGTTCAGTCGGAAGTTCCTCAGTCGTCTCTGGTAACTTGACTTGGTAGGTAACGCAGTAATCCCGCATTAAGGTACTTCGAAGCAGGAGCCAAATCGAAAAAAACAGTAATATGTTTCCGCAGCTGCGTGACTGCATTTGTAAGTCAGGAGCGTATATAGTGGTACAGAAATCTGTTAGTTTTTTCGCCATCTGCGTGAGGTGTGCGCCATTCGTCGTCAGTGCTAATATTAGGTGGTTGTTATTGTTGTTGTTTTGTTTTAGTGAGCACGAACCCAAACAACTGGGTTATCTGCCCCACAAATATGAGAGGGACAATTTAGCTGGAGAAACCAAGCGGAAATCCCAGGATCTTTGACACGCCACAATCGACATGAGCATGAGACAAAAGTAATATTTTTTTTATTTTTATTTTTTTTGGCTTTTACGGAGCACGAATCCAAACTGGGTTAACTGCCCCGCTACGATGAGAGGGTAAAAAATAATGATAAAAAAATATATCAACAAGGCCAGCAATCAATGCAGTGATACTGGCGTGCCACGCGAGTGATTATATATATATGCCTTTCCTAGTCATCCACACCAAATGCAGAGGTGTACCACAGGGTTCAGTACTGTGTCCTCTACTGTTTATCCAGTTTACTTAAGAGCATTAAGCATAGGCCTACTGTAGAACACGAATGCAAACTGGCGTATGAGCTTGAGCCCATTAAACATTACAATTTTAATCATTGGATTGAACAAACAAATGACAACGAGACCTCGTTGTGATTTGTTTCACCGGTGCTCCTACTTTGCTTAGGGTTGATCCTGGCGTGTTTTCCCCTCATGACGGCGAAGAACAATAAACAAAACTGATCGAAAACAACATTCCGTCTGTAACTGCACGCACACGCAGCTTCCCTTCAAAATCGTTGCCGTATCGAGTGGTGTATTATTCACCGCCCAGAGCATACTTCCGGTCTTTAAAGCCAACGATGCGCAACCATGCAACTGTAATACGTTGAAAGCGGTCGCGTTGTGCAAAGTGTTGTTACATCTTGACTGCCGATAGTGTAGGCCTACAGGTCGCTTGTCGATGTCTGGTTTTTCGGGGGGGGGGCGGGGCTGGCTGGTTTGCCTCGGCCTAAAGTTGCTCACCGTCATGCGAAGAAACTTGAGATGAGGCTTTTCTGTGTTGCGACGTACCGGACCAAAGGGACCTGAATTATTTATACTTGGAGATGAAAGCAATTTCGCGACGGCACCCTGTAATTTGGCGAGGCCTTTCGTCTCCGCTAGTTCGCTCGTCGACGTCGTACAGCGCTAAACCGCTGACGAGCTGAAATGCAGCCGTGTAGTGCGCGTTTGCTAAAGCTTGTTTGACAATGGGTCGGACGAAAGGTAGAGATCGTATGAACGTTTACGGAGTTTTGTTCGTTGGCATTCCGTGCATACAGTGATAATTGACGATCTTCAAGCAGTGTTCGGTAACCCTTTCATCTCTATAGTCCCATCCGATGGCAACCTACCAAGAAGCAGAAGAAATTCCCAATGTGTATGTCAGCTCCGTGCAAACACAATCAATACTGAAGGACGGAGAGCCAAAGGCGCAACAAGAATTAAATAAATACAGATGCAAATATATTTACGTTGGCTTTTGGACTTATAGTCAGACTGCCTGAGCAGGGAATCGAACCCATGACCTTTGGAACCAAAGGCCGAAGTCCTCTGAGACATACTGAAGCCGTGTCAGTATGGCTCAACAGTAGGACCTTGGCCTTTGGTTCCAAAGGTCGTGGGTTCGATTCCCCGCTCAGGCAGCCTGACGTATAAGTCCACAAGGCAACGCAAATAGATTTGCACCTGTATTTACAATCAATACCATGGGAACTGTGACGTCACATCTCCCTAACTCATAATACCGCGATTATAGCTTAATCTGGCTTGTAGTTTAAATACGATCACAGTTTATAGGAGAGCGTTACATATGTAAACACTACCTAAGAGTAGAACTGATGAACACTGGAAGGTAGCGCCGTGCTAAGGATACGGCACTAAATCAACAACTCGCCTTCGCCTTCTCGCAGCTAAACCACGCGCAATGGCTGTTTGCCGTGACGTCACCATGAGTTAGCCAATGACGAACGATAACAAAGGCTGTTTGGCCGTCTGATTCGACTAGCCCAGTCACGTGATATGAACGTCACAGCAAACAGCCATGGCGTGTGGTATAGACGCTAGAAATCATCTGAAATTCCAACATGGCGGCGGTTTTAGCTTTATCGGCTCGCAACGAAAACAGTCAATAATGCTAGTTCCGGGAAAATAGTTTCTTCAGGAGAAATTCTTCATCTTGTTGTCACAGATTATAAGACTGCAAGCATCGACTCAAAAAGTATCGGATTTAGCCAATCCCGGTAGCGTTGTTGCCATGGCAACGACACATCTCCCATCGCGATTCAATTCTACTTGCAAGAATGCAAAAGCGAGTCGTTGCGTCAACGTGCCCTAACGCAACAAACAAGCCGCTTGACTCCATAATTATTAAGTGATTATTGCGATAAAATTTGCGAGTTCGAAGATGAAATTCCCACCGCAAATATTTTCGAAAATATTCGCTTGTGCCGTTGGTTGGCCAAGCTGATTTTCAAGAGCAGCGGTAAGGGAACCAAATCTATAGAGCAGTGACATTTGCCGCCATATTGGCACCAGTATGGGGTTTGGAGGGCATAACTACAAGGTGCACTACATAAAAATGTAGAGAAAAACAACGGAAGAGCGGATTACTTAGGCTTAAAATAACGTTGTTTTCTCCAACAACAAAAATCGCGCGTTTTAGGTCTAAGAAATCACTCTTCACAGCATCGGCTTCAGTATGACGCCCTTCTGTTTCTCTCTGCAGTGCCCCTTGCAGCTAACCCATTAAGGCTCCAGCGTAGAGTTATAAACAATAATACTACGTTGTGTCACTGCCCTATAGGGCTAAATGAAGTTTTTCTACTACACAGACATCGATGTAAAACGCTTAGTTGGGTGAGATGCACACAGCAAACTCATCATTCATTAAGACACCCAATGAAATGGATCAAATTAGCTAAAACAGCCAATGAAAGCTGCTCAGATTCACTAAACAATGAGGAGGCTGCAGCAATGAATGAGGGCGAGCTGGGGGAACAGGGGAAAGGGGCAGTCAGCGGCCGTTTCATTTCATGCTGCCCCAGTAAAGTATGTCACTCACGAATGCGGGAACCAGCTAGAATGGCGTATGTTATGCCGGGGATACAGCTGGTTTAATTTAAATTGCATCCTATTGTTCAAGGAATCGTTCCTTTGTATTGTTAAAATGAGTCAGTTAGATGCAGGGTTCGCACACAAAAAAAATCCTGCAAAAAAAATTCGGGCACTTTCAAGAACTTTATTTCAAAATCCAATTTTTTCAAGTACCATAAAAATCAACAAACTTGCTAACAACATCTAGCAAAATGCTAAAAAGTTCATATTTTAATAGTGCGCATGATGGAGAGAAAAACCAGTAGAAAAAAGCCGATGTTAAAAAAGCGGCGAGAAAAAAAAACACGAGGGGGAAAAATGCGGGAAATGTTGTTGTTGTTTGGCTTTTTTTCCATCAAGTTTTTTCCCCAAACCTTTGTCGGGTTTCAACATTCGTTTCAACAGCCTAGTAAACAACAGCAGAACACGTATATAACAACAAAATTAAAAAAATAAGCTCAATCACATTTGACATCAAACATGCAAGTTATTTAAAACGAATTGCAAGTTCCTCTTATCTTGCTATAGGGCATTGTATTCAATAACGAAAGAAATTCAAGGACTTTGTCGTATATGTGCCACCGATACATCATTACCACAAAATATACCGCCGTACCCTAAAATCTGGAACTGGGACCACTAACAAGTGTTGTTGCCGACCAATCGCCCATCATAAAATATTACCCTAGATCCACTGTTGCCTCCTATTTTCGCAAAACTGTGCACTATTGGCACTTTTACAGAGTTTTTCCATGGGACGACTTCAGTGTGATCCTAAGTCGTTTTCCCTATGGGATACTCTCAGACGGACGAGCCAGAAACACATCCTGGCCAATCTAGATTTTCCTCCACATTTACCGAAGTGAGGGTTGGGGCTAACGAATAGGGATGTGGGGGTAAAAAAAGAAATTGCGAAGAAAGACCCCCCCCTCCCCAGAAAACGAGTAGCCGAGTTGGCATCAAAAACCACCGCAGGTGATGGATGACTCCGTCAAGGGGAGGAGGGATGTATGGGTTTTGGTGGGAGGATTCTATTTTCCCCTCCTATCTCCTCTAAACGGATCTTGGCGAGAGATTCTCTCGAATTTAGAGATTGGTTTCGATTGAACATCGACCACAATATATCTCAATACGGACATCGTAACACCTCTTTGATATTTTCGGATTATTTCGCCATTCTTTTTGCAGGATTTTATTTCGTCTGATTTTATTCTGGTCCCCACGGAGCAGTTATACGAATTCATCGTGCAGCTATACGACGACGGGGGATCGGTTGTTTCTTTAGGATACTTAAGTGTGAATTATAGGTTCTGGGATTTTGGCCGGACGTGACTTCACGGATCCGTGATCAATGTTCACACAACGAACTATGGATGACTATACTGGAGCTTGAATCAGTGTCATGTCTTAAACTTTCCCCATACGTAACCCACTTCGCTTCAACCAGCGTGTTATATAGGCCACTAAAAATTAATTAAGTGGTTCTCAAGATCGCACGCATGGGTTTTTTTCTTAGCGCATGAAACGTTTTTTATGCCATTGTCTAAAAAAAAAAAAAAACTCCATTGCGCATCAGCACTTTCACCAAACATTTCCTGGAGCCGATGACCATCTCAGCTCTTTGTTCCATTCACATTATAGCCTCGAAGCAAATCTAAGGGTCATTCAGAGGTAGGTCGCAACTAAAAAATTTGGTTTTAAAGAAAGATTTTTTTTATCAAACGTGCAACTTTTTCCATGCTGATCTTGGCATTCAAACATAGATATTGTACTCCGCAACAAAACGTAAGGTACTGATTTCATTTTCTTTGGTAAAAAAAAAACAAAAAAAAACCATTGCCCGCATCTGAAAAATAACGAATAAACGTGGGAAAAAAAACAAAAAAAAAACACCGCCAGCTCGTGTCGTATTTTCTAGAACCACTCCCAAGAGCCACTTAATTAATTTCTAGCGGCCGTATCTGTACGGTTATTAAACTTAAAAGCATTTGCAGAAAGTTGCAAAGTAAAAGCCGGAAAATACACAAATATACAAAAAAAAACTTGCCGTTTCGGCTCATCTCAGAGCCATTTTCAAGAGTAGCAAATTTAAAAAAAAAAAATTAAAAATAACACAAGGAAGCCGTGAAAGTCAAGTTGCAAGTAAAATGTCAATCTTAACAACGCAGAACTTGCTCGGGCGTGTTAAAAACGGACAGAACCGTAAAATAATTTTAAAAATTTTAAACTAGAGAGGACTTCGATGTGTCCTTGTGGCTAGCACCAATCGAAGTGCCAGCTATGACCTGAATCCAGTATTTATATGGGTTCGCCGAGGCTCCCCAGGTGTCGGAATTTGTCAACTTTGTCATTTAAAAAAAAAATAATTCGATGTAATCTTTGAACCTAATGGTGTTGGGTTGAATGTGGTTGTGCGCCTGGGGGGCAATGAACCGAAATACACAATGTTTCAATATTAAATCGGGGATACAGTAATTAGGTATTTGGAATAAAATGTTGGTTGCGGAAATATCTGGTTTATGTCACTCCTGTTGTGGTAAATTGAACAAGTTAACAAGTGAAGTTCTGTACCCGTATTGCAACATGGTGTATATCAGTTAATTTCTCTCAGGCCAGGTGCACCATGCACCACATTCAACCTAACACCAATACTTGTCCAATAGGTTCAAAGATTACATCCAATTATTTAAAGAAAAATTCAAGTTGACAAATTCCGAAAGCAGGGGTGCCTCAGTAAATTCATATAAATACTGGATTCAGCTCATAACTGGCCGGGCACTTAGTTTGGTGCTAGTCACAAGCACACATCGACGTCTCCTCTACTTTTTAAATGTTTAAATTTTTTTTACGGTCCTGTCCGTTTTAAACCCATCCTAGCAAGTTCTGCCTTGTGACGATGGAGATTTTACTTGCAACTTGACTCATGGCTTTCTTTGTTTTTTTTTTTGTAATTTGTTTTTACTTGCTAATCTTGATGATGGCTCTGAGTTTTTAGACATTGCTACGAAGAACTTTTCGAGAACTATGGTAGCATTTTTCAAATTTGATATCTGGTCACACTGTGTGGCATTTTGTGATGATATCGCAGCTTTTCACACCACTATACTTGAGTTACTGCACTGTGATATCTACAACTTAAAAAATCCAGGATTTTTACAAATTTACCATTTCAACATTTTACCTTTCGTTTTATCGTTGGATTTACGTTTGCTTTTGTTTGTTTGTTAGTCCTCTGGAGCAAAGTACTGCTTGTGTAGAAGCCGAAATGCGTGGCTAAATTTTGATTTTGTTTGGCCGATACTTACAGGAAGAGACTCTCCGAAGGGCACCTTTCCAGTGGCTGAACACTGAACAGCATAGTTTCTGCTTAGCCACCTAGACGAGTGAGCAAACTGCGCCCCCAACTTGCATGCTTTTCGAAGCGCAGCAGTGCTTTCCTGGGAAGCCCAACTGGTGCCACCTGTGGAAGATGACGCCTGGAAAAACGAGAGCCACATTCCACGTTTATTTTTACCTAACCAATTTACTATATAATAAGTATAATCAACGTAGAATAATCCTGGCTGAACGGTATTTTCTTCACAGCCTACCAAGCCGGCCTAATCAACTTGCTCTCACAGCATTTGCTCATTAAAGGCGCCGTTGTTTTTTTTTTGTTTTTTTTTTTACCTGCAATTTAATCTAGTGCCCCTTGTAGTTAGCTCTCCAGATGCTTTTATTCTGGTCCATTATGGCCCCAAGTCTTACTTCGCCTTTGTATCATCAACAATCAATCTTTTAACAATCGGATGCCTTTAACAATTACAAACGGCTCGCTGTCTCATTGTTGGTGGTTTTTGGCTCTTGGTTGTAGGCCCATTTTGTCACCCTGATGGTTCCTCAACCCCACGTCCGACTCCGGATTTTTTTTTTATAAACCTTGTCAACGTTTTAAAAAGCCAGCAAGTGCACATGTATACAATAAAATGCGACGTTTCGGGATTTATCATACCGTTGTCAAGCAAAAAAATGTATTTTATAGCATAAGCTACAAGTCAACAAGAAACACTTAAATGGTTTCCCATTTTAAAGAAAACCAAGCCAGAGCAGCAAAAGGTAAAAAATAAAAAGTTAAAAAAGATGAAAAGTGAAGCCCAGTCAGCGCAAAAGCTGAAGCTGGGACGACCTCTCCCTAACAAAGCAGGGAAGAAGTGATTTGACGAGCGGAGGTGGTGGCTATTTATGTGGGATGGCCCAGGTGGGAAAAATTTGTGAAGGAATGGTACATATTCCGAAAACTGTTTATTATTAGGCATCAAATGATTATGGACTGGTGGTCGTTGTGTTAGGATACAAAGTGTTTCTAAGTTAAGACGTGCACGAAAATTATTTTCTCATGTGGGATCATGATAAATTACCAATGCTGGAATTTTTAAATTCTCTTAACCCTTCCCTCTCTTTCACTATGGAAGAGTCTAAAAACAAGGCCATCCCATTCCTGGATATGACTGTCATTATCACACCTGAAAATCTAGTCGAATTTACGCATTTTCGAAAACCCATGCATACAATTCGTTCCATGAATTATGCTTCCTTCATTGACCCAGCCCATAAAAATAATGTAGTTTCTAACGAAATAAAACGCATCTTTGACCACACCACCAATAAATTTCTCCTTGCTCGAGAATTTCAATACACACTGCGTAAATTTGTTGAAAATGGATATCCTCTCCGTTTGCTAGAAAAACTAATCGATCACCTTGCTCTTCTTAAACTTAACCCACCAAAACTCAAGCCATACAATTTTATATGCCTTCCATACTTCCCCTATGCCACAAAAAAACCTTAGGAAATTGCTGGCTCCCCAAAATCTTACTCTCGTCTCCAATGCAGCACGAAATTAACAAAAAACCTAACTATGCCAAACATTACAGTCGAGCAAAAAGATAAAACAAAAAAACAAAAAACAAAAAAATGTCATCTATCAAATCCCGTGTGGCGAACCAACATGCACAGCTAGCTACATAGGAACCACGAAACAGGAACTTAATAAAAGGATTTCGTCGCACAAATCCAACCTTAAATACAAAGATGAAACCAACTCTCTTGTTCAGCACCAGATAAAGACAGGGCACACCCCAGATCTTTAAAAAACGCAAGTCATTTTTCAAGAAAATAATTTTCGTGCACGTCTTAACTTAGAAACACTTTGCATTCCAACACAACCACCATCAGTCCATAATAATAAACAACGACCATTTTATGCTTAATAATAAACATTTTCGGAATATGTACCAATCCTTCACTAATTTGGAATCGCAAACTTTTCCCACCATGGCCATCCCCACATAAATAGCCACCACCTCCGCTCTTCAAATCACTTCTTCCCTGCTTCGTTAGGGAGAGGTCGTCCCAGCTTCAGCTTTTGCGCTGACTGAGCTTCACTTTTATCTTTTTTAACTTTTTTATTTTTTACCTTTTACAGCTCTGGCTGGCTTTTCTTTAAAATGGGAAACCATTTAAGTGTTTCTTGTTGACTTGTAGCTTATGCTATAAAATGTATTTTTTGCTTGACAACGGGATGGTAAATCCCGAAACGTCGCATTTTATTGTATACATGTGCACTTCCTGGCTTTTTAAAACGTTAACTACTTTGAGCGCTTTTATTCTGTCAAAACCTTGTCAAGACTCCCGTGCTAACTGCATGCAAAGTTTGGTTTGGATAGTCTTTGGAGTTTTTGCGTGATGCGTGGTCTAAGATTACATCGGAGTGTCATCATATCAGACCTTCTCGGCGGCATTGGCCTCGCTCGTGCTCCAATAACACTAAAATAGTGCTACACACTCGCCTACTTTCGAGGCTGAATTCTTCAGCATTATTAAAGTCAAGTCATCTCCTTTCCGTTCATCCTATTGATACACAAACACCACTTTTTTCAAGATTTCATCTTCAAGGTCAGTATTTCGTTTTTATTTTCAACGACATTTCGAGATTTTCAAGGAGTCGCACGAACCCTGAATTACTTAATCTGTACTAAGCACACTATGGTTTTTACGATTTTTCAGCGATGTCGTTTCGTCAGTCAGAATGAACCAATCCGACCAATCGTGTTCTAAAATATACAAACTGTAGAAACTTGCGAATGTAGTAGTAAAGTTTCACGTGGACTAAACAATGCAGGAACACTGCGGTGTATGAAACCTAGGACAGACTGATTATTTGTGTGCCTTTGCTGTTTTGTCTTCGGATCAGTACCTTACATTAGACATCAAACGAGTATGTTCTTGTTTTCGAGATAAAGTGGCGTTATTTCTACTGCTCTCTATACCATCAGTATACGCTATAATAAACGCAAACATTTTATTGTTCATCTGATCTACACGCCTACCTTTTGGCCACACGGAAGATGTGTGTACACGTATGCTTCTGATCTATTCTTATCTGATATACCGATGATCCCTCTGTAACACGCCCACAGCACCAGCTGTTTTCATCGGCGATCACACCCTCTCTTCACTTATTTCAGTTGCTAGATAACTTTGTGTTGGAAGGTTGGGCGGTCCGTATCGCGTTATCTACAAGCTATCTGATAAGCACTGTGGACGCTTAATTCGAAGCGTGTGTGCGTGTGTATATATGTGTGTAGCTTCGTCTCAGACTTGCCTCACACACATATATACGTCTTATCTGGACCGTGTTTCTCATAAGCCAATAATTCTTCTGGGGATTACGGGGATCGACTAATGAAATTAAGATAGCGCGCCTGCCGAGCTCCGCCATGCGTGAACAGTCGTGACGTTGAATTCGCTTCCACCCTACCCCAACACCCCCCCCCCTTCCCATGTCCCTCGGCGGGTGTGAAATGACCCCTGTCCTAAGATGTCGGGTCAAGACGTGTGGTCATGGATGCGGAAACGAATTTGTTTTAATACATCCGTTAACGAAACTGCTTAGTTCAAGTTTGTTGCTGTGGTCGTCTATCGCATGAGGCATGAATGCTCAGTCTGTCTCTAATTTGCATACACGTTCGATAGGATGCAAAGGTAGCTGCCGTTCACTTTGCCGCGGCGATGAAAATAATTAGATGTGGTTAGCTGCTGATTTGAGAGCTACGCGAGTTTGATTCAATTTGGGGAACAAGCGGCGGCGTAATGAACAACGCGATGAGTGGTTTTGTTTCGAGAGTACCTGAACTGAACAACTTGACCCAACGAAAATAAAGGTGAACACATCGCCGTAAATAAATATGCGCAAACTCGGCTAAATTTGGATTTTGTGCATTGGTGCCATCAGGGGAAGAACGTGAGGAGTGTGCCTCGTTGCCATTTTTGTGGAGGACGAAGTTCTCCCCCCCCCCCCAAAAAAAAAAAAAAGAAATGGTTGCTACTGAATGGCTCAATGTTTTTATAACTGTTATTTTAAAGTGGGGGATCCCGCCCCCAAAAAAGTTTTGGCGACTGGCTAGCCTATGGGCTGAGGGGAAGAGGGGACGGGTGGCTGGTGATTGGTTGGGGTTCGAGACCACAAAGTTGGATTATTTTTAAAGTTGGATTTGTGAAACGAGATGCGTTTATTTAAATTCTGTTGTGGCGTGCCTGTGTTAGATGCCGTGGATGTGGGTTCTTTGCAACAAATTTAATAAACAACTTTTTTTTTGCAGTATTATTAATGCTTTTAGATTTTTGATCGATTTACTGAGTTTACCACAGAATTCAATTCTGCGTTCATTTTTTTCTGTCAGAAGGTGGTGCCACGCACATATCTAAATTCAAAAATAGCTTTCAACCTACTTAGCACTAGTGCTCTTGCTCTTTATTAGAAATAATTTTATTTCAATGGAGCAAACATCCAATTTCTGTCTTGTCTTCAGGACTGGTACTGCACTCTGCCAAGGGATACGAATGACCTTATTTTGATGGAGGGCGTTCTGCATCCCGTTCCAAACAGGGAGAGCCCCTATAGTGTCCGCGGCCTATCTCGAGTTCTCCGCAGAACGAACACAGATAATCGATTGTACGTTTTCAGTACCAGAGTGCCTTGTTGATATCCAAGATGGTTACAAACACAATGGCGGCCATCGATTATAGCCACCCCATCCAGGAAGACGTAGCCGCTCACAAAATACTTGCAGTACTCAAGATACACCGCGCGCACAATAGTAACACTAGCATCCGCATCATCATCAGCATCTGAGTTTTCAGAACTGTTCAGATCAAACGTTTAAAAGTGTTCAGCTCAGCAATAAAACCTGAAAAAAAAAAAAAAAAGAAAGGCCCAAGTACAGATCCCCGCAACACTCGTATGATAAGAGGCATTGGACTAAAACAGAATTTCCTATGTATCACAGGATATCTGGGATAGAAATTTGGAATATTCTTAGAACTCTCGCCACGATTACACCATTTATGCAATCCTTCTAAACCTCACGCAAAGAAAAAGTTTACCAATGACAGACTACGTAAACTAATAACCACCCAAAACCGAAACTGGTATAAGAGCAGCCGCCAAGTTTCCAAAAAGGGTCGACCTTTCAAAGTAGTGATATCATTCCACGGGGAAAAGGCCGCCAAGGTTAATTCTATTAGCCAAGTTAATCGCACCTACTAACAGTTCGAAAGTTAAATGAAAACTAGAAGATTGCTTGTAGCGGTAGCAATCTTCAAGTTTTCATTTATCGTCCAAAGTATTATTCCGTGCGATTAACTTGGCTAATAGGATTAATCTTGGCGGCCTTTCCCTCGTGGACTGATATCACTACTTTGAAAGGTCGACCCTTTTTGGAAACTTGACGGCTGCTCTTATACCAGTTTTGGTTTTGGGTGGATATCACAACTTTCATAGGCCTGCGAATCCAAAGAATTCCACCGTCTAATAGTCACCTCTACCTTTTTTGTCTGGAGTGTCTATAGATTTTCTAATTCATAATTTTTACGTTTGCCATTGGCCAATTAGCCGTTACACCAGCCAAATGGACATGGTTTGGCTTATTGTATGCCCATGTTTCACATGCTGAAGTTTATTTAACCCGATTTTTGAGCGCACTGGCTAACAAACGCTGATTTTTTTTTTTTTTTTTTTTTTTTGCATCTTAAACATATAATCTGGCTGTCATGTGGGACTTACGGTGGAAAACTGACCTGCATAGTGCATAATTTGTTTTCTTTTGTGTTTACATTTAGGGAGCACGAACCCAAACTGTCCAGCATGCATTGTGTTTGGGGTCTTTAACAATCATGATATATGAATCTCCGGTAATTTAAAAACTCCCATGAACGGTAATTCCTTAGTCTCTAGGGCATACCTCGTTCTTTGCCCAGAGATCCGCCTATATTTGTCTGTTCTTCTGAAGGTGTGCACCTTACTGAAGAATGCCAGCCTGACTTCGTCCCCTAATCTGAACAAGGATATACCAACGAACTGCAAAGAAAGCGGTAATTCCGTTGCCATTTGGACTTAAACGACATAAATACACGAAACTGGAAACAAACCCTCGGCATTCCGTTCTGCTATTATGTATTCCATCTGCTTTTATTTACCACCACCAATACAATTTGGCTTTCCACCGTGAAATTAAAAGAATATTCCCACTTTTTTATTTCCTTTTTTTTTTTAAAGGAACATCCGGCCTGCCTTATAACATTCCGCGTGCCAAATTGCAGCTACGCGCAGATCGTCATCCGAGCAATTACAGTGCCAAGGTCGGCTGGGGTGGTAGCAGCGTTTCTCGCGTAGCTGCTGTCTCAGTTGGCTTTAGAAATAGTACACGAGACAGAATCAAGTCAACGATTGCGTCGTCACAAACCGGAATGATTCTCGTATTTTAAAATCACAATTTATAATTTTCTAGGTTAGTGTCTTATGATTTTGCTCCGGCGATCTATTGGAATAATTAATTTTAATTTTTATCGCATTAGTCTATTAGATTTTAGATCTCATGGTAATTATTAGAAAAATAGTAGATGTACACACAGAGATGAAACGTCATGATTATTGCACGCGCGCAATGCATCATATAGTTACGGGTCGTTCTTAAATATAGTTAACAATATTCAACAGAAAATCTCCTACACGCCACATTTTAAAACGGTTTTTTAGCAAGGGAAAGACTAACGGTAAGTAAATAGACCTTTGGGGCCGTACTTGATGTGGTGGATCGAGAAAAATGGCGCTGGGAGGTATATCCCTTTAATTGTCCCATGCATTCGTCTGTAATTGCAAACAGACAGGCTTCACTCTACGAACAAACTTTTCAAAAATGAATGGAGGAATCAAGCCCTTCTTCAAGAAATTAACTATAAAAACAAGCTCTGGACTAAAATTACTAAAACTTCTAAACCATCTCCAGAAATAATTTTTGAATACAAAATTTGCAAGCAATCTGTGACTCGCAATATCCTCTTAGCAAAAAATGTGTTTTATAAAAACTTTATTTCCGGAAACCAATTTGATAGTTCCAAAATCTGGGATAAACTTAATCATTTAATGGAAAAAAAAAAAAAAAAATATCGACGAACACCTCAAAAACGCCTTCACAAATGTAAAAACCACGGACCTCAGTAACTCCTTTAATAATGAATTTTGTTCACAAATTGATAAACTCAAAATCAAAAATAAACATACAAGAAAATGTCGAAACATACTGGCTAAAAATAAAAAAACAAATTAATATGATCCATAATTCTATCGCCATTTTGCCACCTACTATTTACGAAATTAAAGAAATATTAAATAAT
>JAHWFP010173440.1:11289-26177 GCA_023313725.1 Lithobius niger | reverse complement strand
TGAGTGTCCACCAATCATAGAGAAAAAGATGCGTCAATAACGTTGTTTTTATGTTACTGTCTAGCTAGCTAGCTAATAAGATTTTTCCCATGTTAAATCCCATAGACTTTTTGCTCATGGCTAGCGCAAAATTGCGAAGGCCTACGTACCTGAATTTTTGCACACGGGTGCTTGGTGATCTGAGGATGGTCCTTTTGTTGGTTTGGGGGTTGTAGGGGTCAGGACAAATGCGTGGGAGGGTTGAAATTTACCACCGGCGAATTTAAATTTCGTTTCTTTTCCAAGTTGCAATCACAGATTTTAAGAAACAATGGCTTGAACAATCAAGACTGGTCCTTAGATTTATTATAAAAGCCTGGACGAACTAAAAACTGAACTGTAACGAAGGACAAAATAAAGAAACATTAACGTTGCCGTGGATTGCGTAAGAATAAAGGGATGCACGTTAGATGATGGTTACGCAACAATACGAGCATACACGAGCTAATGGGTTTTTTGTTAATAACCCAAAAAAAAAATGCTTCGCGTTCTGCTGTTTTAGTAACAGCGACCTTCGGGGGTTTCCGCATGACTAAATGTGAACGAAATCTTGAAAAATTAAGGGGAAGTTGCAGGGATAAACAAAACAACTGAAGGGGATGCGCTGATTGAGTGAGCGAAGCGAACGAAATCAGCGATTGTTAGTCAGTGTGTACAAAAATGGGATTAAAGCATCTTAAACAGATGGTGTAACCTTATGTACGTTCACAGTCCTATGAAAGTTGTGATATCCACCCAAAACCTAAACTGGTAGAAAAACCCGCCAAGTTTCCAAAAACGGTCGGCCTTTGAAGGTAGTGATATCATTCCACCAGGGAAAGGCCGCCAAGGTTAATCCTATTAGCCAAGTTAATCGCACCGAATAATACTTTGGACGTTAAATGAAAACTTGACTAATTGCTACCGCTAGTAGCAATCTTCTAGTTTTCATTTAACTTTCGAACTATTAATATGTGCGATTAACTTGGCTAATAGGATTAACCTTGGTGGCCTTTCCCTGGTGGAATGATATCACTACCTTCAAAGGCCGACCGTTTTTGGAAACTTGGCGGGTTTTTCTACCAGTTTTAGTTTTGGGTGGATTTTCTGTTACTGTCTAGCTAGCTGACTAGCTAATAAGATTTTTCCCATGTTAAATCCCATAGACTTTTTGCTCATGGCTAGCGCAAAATTGCGAAGGCCTACGTACCTGAATTTTTGCACACGGATGAATGGTGATCTGAGGATGGTCGTTTTGTTGGTTTGGGGGTTGTAGGGGTCAGGACAAATGCGTGGGAGGGTTTTGAAATTTGCCACCGGCGAATTTAAATTTCGTTACTATTCCAAGTTGCAACCAAAGATTTTAAGCAACAATGGCTTGAACAATCTAGACTGGTCCTTAGATTTATTGGAAAAGCCTGGACGAACTAAAAACTGAACCGTAACGAAGGACAAAATAAAGAAACATTAACGTTGCCGTGGATTGCGTAAGAATAAAGGGATGCACGTTAGATGGGGTTACGCAACAATACGAGCATACACGAGCTAATGATTTTTTTTTGTTAATAACCCCCCAAAAAAAATGCTTCGCGTTCTGCTGTTTTAGTCACAGCGAGCTTCGGGAGTTTCTGTATGACTAAATATGAACGAAATCTTGAAAAATTACGGGGAAGTTGCAGGGATAAACAAAACAACTGAAAAGGGATGCGCTGATTGAGTGAGCGAAGCGAACGAAATCAGCGATTGTTAGTCAGTGTGTGCAAAAATGAGATTGAAGCATCCTAAACAGACGGTGTAACGTTATGTACGTTCACAGTCCTATGAAAGTTGTGATATCCACCCAAAACCAAAACTGGTAGAAAAACCCGCCGAGTTTCCAATAACGGTCGGCCTTTGAAGGTAGTGATATCATTCCACCAGGGAAAGGCCGTCAAGGTTAATCCCATTAGCCAAGTTAATCGCACATACTATTAGTTCGAAAGTTAAATGAAAACTAGAAGATTGCTACTGGCGGTAGCAATCTTCAAGTTTTCATTTAACGCCCTAAGTATTATTAGGTGCGATTAACTTGGCTAACCAGGATTAACCTTGGCGGCCTTTCTCTGGTTGAATGATATCACTACTTTAAAAGGCCGACCCTTTTTTGAAACTTGGCGGCCTCTCTTATACCAGTTTTGGTTTTGGGTGGATATAACAGCTTTTATAAGACTGTGAACGAACGAAGGATCAGACGGTTTAATCGTCCCCTCTATCTTTTCTGTCTGGAGGAATTTTATGTCTATAAATTTGCTCATTCATAATTTTCACATTTTCCGTGGCCCAAAAGCCGTTACGCCAGTGAAATTAACACGGTCAGAACTTGCTTAGACTTATAAATGTGCAGAGCATTTCACGGTCTAATCATCACCTTTACCTGTTTTGTCCGGAGGTATTTTATGTTGATGTTGTCATTCATAAGTTCGACATTTGCCAATGCCCAATTTGCAGTTGAGTCAAAGTGGCACGGTTGTGGTTTATTGGTTGTGTTTGTTTCACAGGCTTAAGTTTGTTCAATCGCAATTTTGAGCGTACTGGCTACCAAACGCTGATGGTGGTTCGTTTTGCTCACACACAAGGTTAATTTGAATCACGGTATGAAGCTGTAATTGACATTGTTCACTCAAATAAATCGGGTTAGCGTATCCAGATTGGTGACGACTGATGTTTATCAATGGCGTATTGCATAAATAATGTGGTTCACGAATAACAATCGGCGCAAGTCGTAATGTTGATTGTTGCCAACTGGAACAAGCTGACGTCATCATACCGCTTTTGGGAGAAGAAACAGTTTCGTCTTTGTCGACCACCATAGTCTGCTGGTTTTTAAATCTCTATCAAATAATTTTAAGTATATTCGTTTGGCTTATAAATGTAGCATTGCCAATTTTAAATGTTTCAGCCAACTGTAATTTCGACAATAATTACAACAATAATTTGGCACGTAGCGAGCCACTTGAGGGCCACGTGATGCTAGCTGCAAGTCCCAGTTTAGAAAAAAGGCACTTACACATATGACGCTTTACCTGTCTGCCGAAATTTAGATCTGGCAACTTTCCCTAATGAGCTGTAGACGTGTCTTTCTACCCTATGAGAATTAACATGAGAACGGTAATTCTACATAAAATCAAACGTCCGTTTCACTAATGCTTCCAAATAAATTAATAGCAAGCATACCCTTTTATCGTCGTGGGGCAGATAATTCAGTAGGAGTTCGTGTACCGTCCTCTTCAAGTTTTCATTTAACGTCCAAAGTATTATTCGGTGCGATTAACTTGGCTAATAGGATTGACCTTGGCAGCCTTCCCTGGTTGAATGATATCACTACTTTGAAAGGCCGACCGTTTTTTGAAAATTGGCAGCTTCTCTTATACCAGTTTGGGTTTTGGGTGGATATCAGAACTTTCAGAGGACTGTGAATGAAGAAAAGATCAGACGGTGTTATCTTCATCCGTGCCTCTTTTGTCTGGAGAAATTTTATGTCTATAAATTTTCTCATTCATAATTTTCACCCTTGTCAATGTCCAATTAACCGTTACGTCAGCGAAATTTCGTTGGTCTATGGTAGTTTTGGGGGAACTAGGTTTCAAAGTTTGACGTTTAACATGGTAGTTCATACTGAGGCTTACATATCGTGTTGGCTGTCTCATTCACATTCGTGCAACGCGATATTTTCCCCGGTTGCCAACCAGTCAGTCCCACAGTGTAATAACCTTTTATTCTTGCAACTAGAATGGCTTCAGTGGAGTAACTAACCCCAGGGAGGAGGGCCCCCCCCAATAAATCAGCGAGGGGACGTTAGCATCCTTGGAAAAATCTAGCCAATTTCCTATCTCCTTCAAATTTTTTTTCTATGAAGCCATGTATTACGTAAAGAAACAAAAAAATCGCACAAGTGGCCACACGTCGTTTCCTAGTACGACGTTTACATTTGGCGGGGGGGGGGGGGGTATGAGGTAAAATTTCTTTCGTCACTGAATGGTTTCTGACTGCAAAATTATGATGAATTTATTTTCATGTTTTAAAGTACTTTATTTTGTGCACTTTCCCGTAGGACAAAAACCATGACAAAAAGCATAAATAGATTCCCTTGACACTTCAATAAGTCGGTAAATTTCTGGTTTTTAGCCTTCCCGACGTGCCTGGTGATATTTATCGCACCTGTTTCTACACAGGGGCCAGTCACGTGGTCCGCGAGCATCAGCGGGCCCCAGTGTTTTATTAGGTTCAAATGTATTACCGTATAGCGTAGGTTTAAAGTGGATTATTCTCCTAGAAAATAATTACTACCTCTCGTTCCACAACTGGCTACGTGGGACAACAACCATAGACGAGAGATGGAACATGTGCTAATATTATTACAGAGACACTTCGGACCCGCCTTTATACCGCTTCTGCTTGTACTATTCCATATGTTTACAGTTATTGCACTACTGATAATAACAAAACGACGAAGATTAATTATGTTTATTGTGGCATTAAACGGCAGTGCTCCAGGCTCTTGCAATATAGCCAAGTCTTGTGTAATTAACGTGTCATAATGAAGCAATGTATCATTATCACGCGTGCGCAGTTTGCTCATCTTGTTGAAAGTTGTGTTGGTACGTGAAGAGATAGATGTAACGGGGGCCTGGAGGTGACGATTTAGTTAATCACAAAAAATTATCATGGAACCTACGGACACAGGTCAGTGAAAAATAAAATTGTATATAATTTTACGCACTAATTGGTCAAGGGAATGAAGAGCGCAGCAAACTAAGGTTCTCTTTGCGCACTCTACTGGCGTCGATCCACGCTTCATATAATTTACTGAATACTCAGAGCTTCACAAAATGGATTAACTGATTATTAGCGCGCAAGCTAATGGCACTTATTGCTCACAAACTCGTTCATCACATTCTTTAAAATCTCCGAAGTTCATTTACAGTAAAACAAGATTTGGTTTTACGTTTACAAGATGTACTTTACGCGGAAATCACACTTTTCCGTACATCCAAGCCAACCAATGAACGGCAGGGGTGCCCACAGGGGGAATTCATGAAGCACAATGCTTCATTAGCCAGTTTTTTTGGTGGGGGGGGGGGGAGGTACCTATATAACCTTAACTGAATTTGTTTAATTATTAATACAGAATTGAAGCCGATTGCCGACTAGCTTTCTCACGTTCTAAAAATAAATTTAGTGAGACTGACTGACAGAGAGTGAGAGAGAGACGATAATTATTCCTGGCTCCTGCAACGTTGTTGCGTAGCCTTAGCCGTAACATATGAAGTAGTTCACTGCGACTGACGTGACGTCATTTGCGAATTGCTCCAAACTCAAAGCGAGGCTTGCTTTCGAGCATGGCAGCTGCTGGCAGTGACCAGCTGCTTTGATGAAAGGGCATTGATTCGCCTGTGAATTGTAAAAAATCGCATGAGATCAAATATGATGGATAAATGGCTGTCAGGCTTACTGATTCTGTCAGCAGAAAGCGATGTTTTAGATAGTTTTACTAATGAAGAAATAATTGACCAGTTTCTAGATGTTCCAGTAATCTGTCAAAGGCTTTAATGCATAAGAAGCAAGTGGTAAAGTGATAGTGATCATTTCCAACAAATCCTGCTTTTCTTTCTTTGTTCAACATAGAAAACACAAACCAGAACTTGTTCTTAAACTTAAGATGGCATCTTCACAAAGCAATTTGATCATGTTTCGCTGGTAAGAACAGAAATATTGTGTGAGTTAGGACGATATATCAAAACTTGGTTACTGGAGGCAATATTTGGGAAGGGAAAGGGGGGGGTAGGCTATTTGGCATTTAGGGGGGGTTTGCTTCCCTGGGGGGGGGGGGGGGATGGGCATGTTTATTGAAATACATAAACCAATAATCGACGAGTGTCTGCCGTGGGTTTCACTGTAGCTGTTTGATACTCCAATGGGTGTTTGAGTCTCATGTGTTTCGGGACTGGAGTTTAGTTTATTAGTTAAAAAACAATTTTAAAAGACTAACCATAGATTTACAAGTTGAAATATGTTATTTGTAGGGATGGGTCGGTTTCATTTTTTTTGACTTCGGTTCCGGTTTCGGTTTTCATGCCCACAAAACCGTGATTTCTGTTCCGGTATCGGTTTTTACCACCCTCGTCCACAACCAGATATTTGTAGTTTTTTTATTGTAACAGCAAGATAACTAGCTTCTAACTCGCTCCTGCTTTCACTTTCAGCAGCGTCATAGACAATGGGTCTAGCTGTGGCACCATTTTCCTCTACTAGGAGTTTTGCTCTGATTTACATGTAGAAAGTGATAATTATTTAAAAAAATTTAAAATAAAAAATCATTCTTTATTTTTCGAACACCTTACAAAAAACTGACACAAAATCCGAATCGGTTTCGGTTTTCAGTAAAAACCGAAAATTCGGTTTCGGTTTCGGTTACCGACCCATCCCTAGCTATTTGTTTTTATTGATTAGCTGCGAAATCGTACACAGTGCATCAAAGAAATTAAAGAAGGCAATGTGCTAAGTTGTATGGTAATGAGTTAACCTTGGCGGCCTCTTCTTGGTGAAATGATATCATTACTTTTTAAGGTCGACCCATTTTTTGTGCTTGGCTGTTTTTTTTAAATAGTAATAATAATAAATTTATTATAAATTACAACTAGATTTCAATCCTCGAAGATTTTTGCAAAGCTTGTTTGAGGTATAATACATCTTCGTCAATACATGTTTCCTTATTACATCTGATGCCCACACTGGCAACACTGTTACATATAGACATTACATTATATTATATCGAAATACATAGTTACATACAATTATATTACACCAAGTTAGATAAATACATACATTATTTTACATCAATTTTCTTTATCATTATAATTTATTAAGTCATTGTCTATGCTGTGCTGTATCTTATATCAGTAATCATATATCAATATGATTTTTAATTAATAATGAGTTTTTAATTTGTTTTAAGTTCATTTAGATTTGCATAGTTTAACATGTTTTCTGGAAGTTCATTAAATAGTTCTGGTATATACCATGTTTTTCCTCTTTTTTATAAGAATCATTCCATTGTGGTATTTCATATTTTCTTTTACCTCCACGCAATTTACTGATGTTTTTTATGATACTTTATGTTTATTGCTGTAATAATTTTTTATTATTATTGTATAGTTTTTTAGTCCCCTTATTATAAGTAATTTCTTTTCTTTTAATAAATCAATTATTTTCCTTTTCTTTTTGTTGTTCCCAAACAATACCTTCACTAATTTATTCTGAACTTTTTGTAGTCTCTCAATGATATATTCTGTAGTATTACCCCAAATTTCTATTCCATAACTTATTATACTTTTTATCCATGCGTTATAGCTTATTTGTTTCTGTTTAACGTATAATATGTTTTTGAGTTTATATATTTTTGGTATAAGTTGTCTGAATTTTTTTTATAATTCCAATTATATGTACTTTAAAGTTCCAATTTTCAACAATTATAAGTCCTAGGTATATATTATTTTTTCTTTTATCCAGTTCCTTACATTTTTCATCACATGTATATTTCATTTTTCCTGGTATTAAATTTTTACAATCACCATAATGTTTTATTATCCATATTTCTTTTTTCTTTTTCATTTTTGGTACCGGTATATCCATTGGTATAGTTTTTTCTTTGCTAATATATAGTTCATTTTCTATAAAAAAAATCAATTTATATGTTGAAGTCATATTGTAACTTATTCATCATTTCTTCATAGTTGTTATTTATTGATATTAATATTGTGTCATCTGCAAAAAGGAAAATGCTGCTTTTTTTATATTTTCATCAATATCATTATTGCAAATTAAGAATAATAATGGTCCGAGTACGGAACCTTGTGGTACTCCATTTTTAACAATTTCAGTTGAGCTATATGTATCTTTTATTTGTACTATTGTTTTCCTGTTGCCTGGATAATTTTTAATAATGTGGTATATTTTACCTCTAAGTCCTAATTTAGAACATTTATAGAGTAATATTTGTTGATCAAACGTATCAAAAGCCATCTGTAGGTCCGCTAGTACAATTCCTACGTATTTACCTTCATTCAAACCTGTAGTGATTAGATCTTTAAGGTCGGAGAGTAATTCAGTTGTATTTTTATTTTTGGTATAACCAAACTGTGATGAAGTTAGTAAGTTACATGTATCCAAAAAATTTCGTATTTTACTTGCACAAAATTTTTCTATTATTTTATCTATTATTGATAATAGTGCTCTGGGTCGATAATTATTTAGATCTTGTTTGTCTCCTTTTTTGTATATTGGTCGTATGATTTGTATTTTTAGTGTTTCTGGCCAAGTTTTTTTTTTTAATCATAGCGTTTATTAGTTTGCATATTGCAATTGCTGTATTTTCTTATACGTTCAGTCTGTATTTTATCAAATTCCGTAGCTTTCGTATTATTTAGTTCCATTATTATATTTTTTATTACACTTTCATTTGCATTATCTATATACACTGCTTTCTTCACTTCTTTCACATTCTTTTCTTTTTCTTTTTTTAAGTTTCTTTAGTAAGTACTATTTTTATAGATTTCATGTTCTGTTTTATTATTTTTTTTATTTCTGGTACTTGTTTATTATAGTTTTTATTAAAATATTCACTATATTACCAATGTTTTGTCTTTAAAATTTTGTATTATTTCATTATTCGTTTCTTTACTTGTATTTGTATTAAACAATTCCTTTACAACATCCCATACTGTTTTTTTATTCTTTTGTAAATTTCCCAATTTTTCTTGAAAGAATTTGTCCTTACATTCTTTAATTTGTTTGCATATTATTTTTTTCATACTTTTGTAATCACTAATCATCGTATTGTCTGGTGTTTTCATCTTTTTAATATTCTCCCACATTTTGTTTTTAGTTTCTATATTTGTTATGAATTCGTTTGTAATCCATTCTTTTTTTTATCTACTTTTTTATTAGATCTTTTCGTTACATGTTTTTTTATTTTTTGAATATACATTATTTATTTTTGTTAGAATTCCTTCGTAAATAGCCTCTGGTTCTTCTATTTTATCTAAGTATTCCCAATCTATTTGATTTAGTTCTGTTATTATTTCTTCATTGTCGAATTTCCAGTATTTTTCTTCATTTGTTTCTGTGATTTTTTCTTTGTTTCTTGATTGTCTTTCCCACATCCATCCCATTGTCATATAATGGTCTGCGATTTTCTCGGTTAGTATTCCTCCCTTTAAGTCAATTTCGTTACTTTTAAAAAATATATGGTCGATACAAGATTGTTGCAAATGATTCATTCCATTTTTTAATACTATTTATTCCCGTGTTGGTGAATTAATTTTACTTTCAAACCCCAATGAAGTTAAAGTATTTTCATAATAGTCTATTGCTGTTTGTTCAAATTTCTCCTCGGATTCATTATCTTTTAAAAGTATATTGATGTTTATGTCACCGATGATCATTTGATATTTCCAAGTTTCTGTGTTGTTACTACATTTTATCCAGTTTTTTAGGTTTTTTTACAAACTCCTTATTTGATAATGGTTGTCTGTATATAGCTGTTTTTGTCCTTTTCTAGTTTTATCATCTTTTTCATATATAACAATTTCTAGCACATTATTATCATTAATATCAATTGTTGTAATTTTCACATCTAGAGTATTTTTTGTAAAGATCATTAATCCTCTTCCTCTCTTCGTTACCTCCCTTGTTAAAGTATTGGTTGTATATCCACTTATATGATAATGTTCAATTTCTTCTCTTTTTATACTTATTTCAGACAATATAATTATTTCCCTGTCAATGTTCATTTCGATAAGTTGTCGTTCAAACAGTTCCCAATTAATTCTTAAACTTCTCATATTTACATGAAGTACTTCCAAATTTTCATTCTCTTCAGTATCCTTCATTATAGTCTCAAATGCTGATTTTTTATCTCTGAATACTTGGTTGATAAATTCTTTTTAGTTTAGGTTTTTTAAATCCTCTTCTTCTTTTATGATTATCACTCCTCTGGTTTCTGCATTCTTCCGCATCATGATTTTTCCATTCCGAAACCACACATATTTGTAGCTCGTCTCTGTGGCAAAATTCCTTGTCTTCCAAAATAATTGTTTCATATATGGGGTCATATTTTCATTGTGGTATATTCTTTTCCTGTTTCCGTTTCTATACATGTCGTCATTCGTAACAACTCTCTCTTTATTCTCAAGCCACTTATCCCTGCTATTTCTGTGCTTAAATTGTATTATTATTGTACTGGGTTTCTCTTTGTCTCTATTCGGTATTCTGTGTGCTGCTTCAATTTCTGAGTAGTCATGTTCAATGTTAAAGTTCTTTGCTAGATTGCTTATTACTAGCAATACGTCTTCATCAGGGAGCCAATCTAGTTGATTTATTTCTAAGTTTCTGTTTCTTTCGTATTGCTCTATTTCTTGCATTTGTTTCTTCAGCTGTTCATTTTCCTTTTTTAAGTCATTTTGTTCTTCACTTATAAATTCTATTGTTTTTTTTATAATTCTTCCACTGTCTCACATTACTTATCATATTTTAATATCAGCTTATCAATTTTTTCCTCCATTTTTCTCATCATTGTCTTCATTTCAACTTCATTTTCCGCATTTTCATCATTTTCTTCATCATCTTCTTCATTAAAAACACCGTTATTCATCTTACTGTGAAACACTAAACGATTGAAAAATGTCACACGAGACTCACAAAAACGCACACTTTCACAACGAAGATAGTCTACTAACTGCAAATTTTCAACTACTAACTGTAGTCGTCATCAGGCACCTTAAAGGTAAGTCTGAACTCTGTTTACATTTCGTTTTTTCAGTCCAATACACTGTTCGAATTCGAAACTGCCGCTGTCTGCTCTATTGCATGGAAAGGCAGCATGATGTTGAGTGGGGTAAATCGGTGACACTGATTAAATCTAACTCGAAATGGGACAACCATTTAGGATGCCTTGAATCCATTGCGATTAAGATGCACGAAAACAGGCAGATCCCGCTTATGAATGTGCAAGGCCCATCGTTTTCTAATGTTACACACCTGACTGGGAAAGACTTGCGAAGGAAGCTCGAAGTTGAATGGAAGATTGCGTGTAAAGAACGGCCCGAGTGATACAGTGGGCAAGGGTGAACCAATCGACTGAATAGAGCAGACAGCGGCAGTTTCGAATTCGAACAGTGTATTGGACTAAAAAAACGAAATGTAAACAGAGTTCAAACTTACCTTTAAGGTGCCTGATGACGACTACAGTTAGTAGTTGAAAATTTGCAGTTAGTAGACTATCTTCGTTGTGAAAGTGAGCGTTTTTGTGAGTCTCGTGTGAGATTTTCCATCTTCTTCATGTCTTTCAGCTCTATTTTTGTCTGTATCACTTTCTGAGTTTGTTCTTGTTTTTCTGCATTTCTGTTTGCATCTCCATTCTCCTCTTTTGGTTTCATTCATGCTTATCCACGTTTTTTTTGTTTTACTTCTGCACAGTTGTAGCAGTATTTTAGTTTTCATTGTCCACATGTTGTGAAGTCTCCTTGGTTTCCAATTTTTCCTTCACATTCTCCCTGACATCTTAACACGTTTGTGAGTTTTTGTTGTTATTAGCATCCAATTTGGCTGTCTTCTTTGACTTTGTTGTTGTTTCCGTTTTGGATCATTTTAATATCAGGTAATTTCTGGTTATTATCACAAAAAAATCACTTTAGTTCATTTAGTTTCAATCCGGTTCAGATGGTTTTGATCCGGTTTAATTAGTTTTGATCCAGTTGTTAACTTTTTAACCTTTTGTTGCACTTTTTTGGAAATTTTTAGTTTTTCAAATGCAAATCGAATGCACACCAAATTTTTATGGCAAAGTCTTCCTTAGCTCTTTTTTTGATCAGTTTCCCTCAAGTATTTTCTTCAGATTTCATTCCTGCAACTCAATGTTCACTCACAACCCAAACTTTGCCTATTTCTTCTTGGTGCTCTTATGTTCCAAATTCTTACTTTAGTTATTCTGAAGTGTTTCTATTTCCATCCCATTTCTTTCATCTTTCTGCAAAGCTTTTCAGTGCTGACAGCACTGACGCCATCTTGTAATAAGTAATAGTTATTGGTTAAAATCAAGCTGTTATTGATTTTTAACCAACGGGTGCGATTGTTGGCCGGCTCGAGTAGGCAAATAGTTTGCATACGAGAGCCGGACAATAATCGCACCCGTTGGTTAAAAATCGATAACGGCTCGATTTAAACAATAAATTATTTATATCATGGTTGGGACGTCAAGCTAATTCTTATTTAATTAAAACGTTTTGTGTTTGTGAAAATTGCTTCAAGAAATACGGTAATACCTTATGTCAAATGAATGAAAGTCATTCCATTTTAGTTTGTGGAGTGGGAGGTGGTTGTTAGATAGACGATTCCTTTGGCAAGTAGGCAGACTGTAGGCTACGCTCAAGTTTGTGGAACGAGGGGGGGGGGGGAGTTAGATGACGCGTCGCTTTGCAAGGTTTGGCTGGTAAGCTAGCTCGCTCGCTCTGTTCGGAGAGAATAAACTTCGATATGTGAGGAAGCAGGGATAGAAGTACATTGTGCCGACATTCTGGCAAGGTAAGTAATTCTTTTTTTGCATTTGTAGTTTGAGAACTGTTTCAAATCACCGGTAATAGCCTAATACCTGTATCGGTAGGAATGGAGGTCATTCCATTTTAGGTTGTGGAGGGGGGGGGGAAAGAAGAGTTAGACGGAGGGAATAAACTTGGAATGGGCCAGCCAGACATGTGAGCATTAGCAGGTAACGGATTTCATTTGGGATATCCCGGCAAGTTAAGTAGCCAAATTTCTTTTGTACGTTTTCATTGCGTTACGGTTTTCGACGCTTTATAATTTTGGTTGTGGTGTGTGTGTTCCCATCGCGAGATCCGGAAGTGTCAAAAGTGTTGAGTTATTGGCAAAATTGTGGGTCATCGGCAAAAGTGTTGGAACGACACAGGTGGACCGGACCACTGGCCGCCAAGTAAGGGACGTTACGGGGCAGAGTGTGGTTAGTTCCAGACGGCCTCAAGAATTTTTATACCTCGTACCCTGGGACAACCTGCAGCCAAGCACACACCTGGATCAGTTACGAGGTCCGTGCTATGGTCGATATGGTTAGGCAGTATGAGATCAACAGTATGCAAGAAATAAATCCGAGATTTAATGGTCCAACTCTTGACATTTATTTAACCTTCTAGGGCAAACGCCTTAACTCCTTAACCAGTTCACCACACTTGTTTCTGTTGCAGGAAATGTTTTTATAGAGACGGTAATGTTCTAACACAGTGTCAACTTACGTGAGGTCTGCATACAAGTAGGATGCGCGTAAATATTGTAAAATTCTAGTTGCAATTAAGTATGCCGTATAATACCATTGTACTTGGCTACTGATGTAAAGTGTAAAGAGCTTCAGGAAAACATCAGAATTCACAAGTCGCTATAGGCCTACAAAAATGGCGGCCTGTATTCCGTTTTCCAGTTACTGCAAAAAACAACATGCTGCTAAAAGATATCTACCCCAAAACAAAACTTGTTAAGGATTCCCGCCTAGCTTTTCGTCCGTCTGAAGTCGTGATATCAAACGCCAAGCTCTTTTGCCAAGCTAATCCCACCGACTAAGAGTTCGAAGGTTAAATGAAATATATGAAAATTGCTTACTGCTCAATTTTCAATTATTTCATTTAACGTTTGAAGTCTTAGTCGGTGGGATTAGCTCAGCGAAAGAGCTTGGCGTTTGATATCACGACTTCAGACGGCCGAAAAGCTTGGCGGGAATCCTTAACAAGTTTTGATTTGGGGTAGATATCAGATCTTTTTGGTCCAAATTGAGATGGAAACACCAATCTAGTTTTCTGGTCCATTTCGTTGTTTTTTTTGTAATCTTTCGTTACATTTTGAGCACATAAATCACCTTTTTTCATATGACCAGTATTTCTAAGTATCGCAGTATCTCCTTACAAATGCACGAATTTCTTTAATGTTCAGTTTGGCATTGTTGCATAATAACAATGTTTAAAACAATGTAAAACAATCAATTTGGTCGTTTGGAGCTCCCTAACCCCTGAACCACTTGACCAATTAGAAAGGGCCATACGAAAAGTGCACATCTCCAGAGCAATACCTGTAAAATGAGCTAAGAACCAGCTTTATTCACCGCATGAAAGAATTTATTTTCGTGTTCCAAAAAAGCGTTACCAGTAGTAGTTAGTATAGTTAGTAGTAGTAGTTAGTAGTTAGAAATTAGGCAAATTTCAACGTTATTCACATCGTTTTTTCAACAAGAAAACGGTAAGCTGTGTCCTTAATAGTGACTTTTATGTTGTCAGGCAACCAAAGTCTTCAGATTAAACAAGTTTCAGCCTTTTCTGTCGCATAGTTATTTAACCTCAGATGGCTGAAAACAGCCAAACTACCTTTGCTATAAAGACACGACGTGCCTAGTGGTCGCCGTGCTGATATATTATCTGGATGTTATCGTTTTATCTTGGCGGGCGACACACTAGCGTGAGTCTTGATAAGGCAGGATTACAATAAAAGCGCTACAATGACTTGTGAAAGAGTGCGAGACGACAAGTATCAAGGACCGCGGTAGCGGTCCTTATGTAAGCCTCAGCATGAACTTCCATGTTAAACGTCAAACTTTGAACTCCTACAGTTTCGCCCAAAATTGACATGGACCAACGAAATTCGGTATTTGGGGTCGTGTCGTAACTTTTTCTCCGCATTACAAATTTTAATGACAACAATTGAACCGTCCGGCGTCCACAGCATGGCCATTTCTTGTTGTTGTTGTTGTTGTTGTTGTTGTTGTTGTTGTTGTTGTTGTT
>JAHWFP010173439.1:5506-21198 GCA_023313725.1 Lithobius niger | reverse complement strand
ACAGATTGTACGTAAGTCTAAACATGTATTTTATTTCTCACCGTCCATTCATGCTGAGAACGAATTTGCCGTGCTTCCCCTTGCTCATCATTTTGAGACCCTCGATAAAAATAAAACCGAGCTGTTCCTTCTCCTGTGGGAAAAAAAAAATATTACAACAAATGCATTGCTTCTCTTCAAAAACATCAAAATATCACTGTAATGTGGTTGATTTTGGTTTCTATTGCCTCATATACATTACCTTTTTTTAAGCATTTCTATTCTCAAAATGCTGTTTAATCTAGAGAAATTAAATTGAAGATATCCTTCCGTGTCGCTACCTACTGTGCAGCTTACTACCACCGCCTCCGATTGTTTCTTCCTAGATGACTACCCCGGTGTTACTCTGACTCATATGTGCTTCCTTTCAGGCAAAAACACAAAAACCTACTGAACAAACTAAGCCTTTCATCATTCCCTCTCTCTCTAAAATTTTGGGTGACGACAAAGAGAGAGCCTTATGTTCTGTACAAGCCATCCGGTTCTACCTCAAGATTTCCAAACCTATTCGGAGAGACCGAACCAATTCATTCCTTTCTACAATAACTGGGTTCGGTCTCTCCGAATTGGTTTGGACGCCTTGAGGTAGAAGTGGATTGCTCGTACAGGACATAAGCCTCTCTCTTGGTTGTCACCCAAAATTTTAGAGAGAGGGAATGATGAAAGGCTTAGTATGTTCAGTAGGGTTTGTGTTTTTGCCCGAAAGGGAGCACATGGAGTCAGAGTAACCCTGGTGTAGTCTCTAGGAAGAAACAATCGGAGGCGGTGGCAGATAAAACCTGGAGTTCTCCACAGCGAAGACAGGCAGCAGGGCCACAAGTAACACAGTTTTCCTGGTGAGATGGCTAAGTTGAGAAAATCCAATGGCCTCGTAGGGAGGAGACGGATAGGACAATGGAGAGGTCCCAATCGGGAAACTGTCGGCGTAACCGTGGTCTATCCATTTGAAAAGAATGGATTAAAGAGGAGAGTCGGTAATCGGTAAGAAGATCAGTCTCTCATGCAGCCCTGAAAACATCATTAAGGGCGGATCGGTAAACGAGGATCGTGGATCCTCGTAAACCGCTCTTGAATAATGATGTCAGGAATCGGAGTAATTTAAGCATAGGGGGATCGACAGGATTAAATTGTTCTTTGATACACCAATGAAGCCAGCGTCGCCAGTGGCTGTCATAAATTTTGTTGGTAGAGGTGCGGACGGCACGAGAGGCAATGCGAATGGCCTCGTCTTCAAAAATGCCTAATGTTCGAAGGAGTTGGATGATAGTAGCCACCCGTGAAGCCGAAGTGCTTGAGGGTTCGGATGAGGGACCGCTCCCATGGCTTGAAAGAGTAGATGCGGTATTAATGGCAATGATCGAGGTAGATCGATGAGAAGATCCAGGAGTAACGGGAACCAAGCTGCCACTGGCTAATCCGTGGCTATGAGCAGGAACCGGCCGTTTGGAGTTGGCGATTTTGTGGAGCACTAGTGGTAGTAGTCGCGGAGTAGTCACGTAAGCGAAAAGGTGATTCCAATTGAGAGTGAGGGCGTCCACTACCCATGCCTGGGGATCGGGAAGCGGACTGACAAAGACGGAAGTCTGGTATTGAGCCTGGTGGTGAAGAGATCCAACATCAGACGACCCCAGATATTGAACAAGCTGGTGCAAATGGCCTGGTGAAGTGTCCATTCGCTGGCTGGTGGGATAGGTCGTGACAGGGTATCGGCAATCATGTTCAGGTTGCCGGGAATGTGGAGTGGGAGCAGAAAAACTTGGTGCTGGATGCAAAACTGAAAGATTTTGGATGTGAGGTCATAGGAGACAGGGATCGTGTCCCACCCCCTTTGTGTAGGTATGCAACAGCGGTGGTGTTGTCGATGTGAACTTGGACTACATGGTTCATGACATAGTGTTGGAAGTATTGTAGGCCATTGAGAACCGCACGTAACTCTAGGAGATTGATGTTATCAGCTGATTCGATTCCCCAGGTGCCGGATGTTGTCATACTGCCAATGTGGGCACCCCATCCCTTTAAGGATGCATCTGTGAACAGATGAATCTGCGGAATCGGCTTGTGAAGGGGAACCGAAGCAGTAAGGTTGGTAATGTCCATCCACCAATGAATCATGTCGAATGGCAAGGAGGGATCGATCCCTCGAGGTGGCAAAGACATGGCTTGTCGTGGGTTGCCCCATTGAGCTAATCAGTAATGGTGAAGTGGTCAGGCCATCCATCTGCCGTATGGGACTAGGTCTGCAAACGAATCGATGATACCGATGACTGAGGCAAGGTCGCAAAAGGTGTGAAGAGACTGGCGAAGGAAGGTCTGTTTGGCATGACTGTTGCCTGGTTGAGATCAAAGAATACTCCGAGAATATGAAGGACTGGGCTGGTTGCAGTCTTGATTTGACGAAGTTGATGCTTAGTCCCAGTTGATGAAAAAGAGACACGACGATGAGAATGTTGTTGAGAAGGATCGTGGGATTGGAGTGAGGTTAAGGCAATCGTCGAGGAAGGCATGGATGAGAACGCCTTGTTGGTGCAAGTGTGCGAGTATTGGACGTAATACCAGAGTAAAGATCCAGGGAGTGGCGTTTAAGCCGAACGGTAGGCAGAGAAATTCGTAGATGGCTCCATCATGAAGAAAACGAAATAGGTTAGCGGACAGAGGCATGAAGGGGAATGTGAAGGTAAGCGTCGGCCAGGTCCAATGAAACTGTCCAGTCGCCGGGGAGTAGGGAATCCCGTATTGATGAGACTGTTTCCATTTGAAAATGAGGGTTTGTGATAAACTGATTGAGTGGTCGAAGGTTGAAGATGAGGCGTAAGCGCCCAATTTCTTTTCGCAGAGAAAAATGCTGCTGTAAAACCCGGGGCTGATTGGCGGTCGACGAGACGTACTGCAGCTTTTTGAAGTAACAGAAGAATTTTGGTGCGTAATGAGGTAGGAGCAGGCGTCTCTGATTCCCACATTGGACTTCGCAGTGGGGGAAGGAATCGAGAACTTTGGTTTGAAACCATTCAAAACAATAGATAGGTTCACAGGGTCGGATGTCACTTTTTGCCAAGTTTTGGCATAAAAACGAAGGCGTCCCCCCACAACTTGCGGGGGTGAGAGAATGTCAATAAGTGTTGCGTTTTCGAGAACGGGATCGGGATGGTGATTGTTTTCGATGCTTATCGGGGTTAGAGGATTGTCCCAGGGAACATGCTCGACCACGGCCCTGGGATCATGGTGGAAAGGGCGATGAGGATCGTGCAGTGGGAACCGGGCTTGTGAACGAGTTCTTTGTTTACCCAAGTCTTCCTTGGGGGGATCAGAACGAGGAGTAACCGAGGATCGTTGTCGGTGAAGGGATCGGTTCCTATTGGGTCGCAGTTTCTGGGATACATCCTAGTGGGGCGCGACCTTGGGAATTAGGCCACGAAAGAGGCATTCGGGCTCGTATATTGGCTGGTTTCGGAGGAGGTGGCGGGTGGAATCGCAAAGATTTGGGGAGGTGCTGAGAGCGACTTCACGTAAAAGAAGTGTGTAATTGAACAGTGCCCTGGTAAACCAGTTCATGGCATGGTAAGTAGCAAAGCAGCTCTTCTTGAACACCTGGTTGACGAGGAACCCTAGTTGTCATGTGTCATCTGGTGGATCAGTGTAGAGACGTTCACAAAGGGCGTTGGCAGCTGTACTAAGGACATCCGCCTGTGAGGCACCTCGCAATCCAAGGCAAAGGAGACGGTCATTGTCCCGTAAAACGAAAACGGGAACCATAGCTTGGCGGGGAAGAAATAATGCTGAACCGAAATAGAGTTTCGTATCAGCTGTGAAAAATTCTGATTGTGGGTAAGTGTCGAAATTACAGGGATTGGCAGTCCCCTCTCCCATGGGACGGAAGGAAAAGGTTTCAAGGCCCGGCCTAGGATGTGTTGGTTCCTTGTCCAACTCAAGCGGCATGCCGTTCCCGAGGAGGATACCATCATTTTTTAGCAATGTTGTAAGGAGCGTAGTCGATTATTATGGCGGCTGATGAGGGACTTGGTGTCGGAGACCGAATCTGTATCCCGTAGCAAGTCTTCGATTCTTGCAGGCGGAATCGGGAGTTGTGCTAGACTTGTACAAATTGCAACCAGGGACGATTCCCTTCACAGTTTTAAGTAGCTCAGGTAAGGGAATATCGGAGGGATCGGGATCGCCCAGAAAGGGGGAGTCCTTGTTGTTGTAGGGACGGATCCGGTGAGTAGTAGGAATCATGAAATTTGTCATCCAGAGAAGGAGGGGCCGGCGTCATGTATGCGTTGACGCTTTCGAACGTTGGCTACCCATGCTGCAGTGTAATTGGAAACCGGCGGCAGCTTACGCTTGAAGGTGTGAAGAGAAGAATCCATGAGACTATGGACTTGTGAGCTAGAAAGCGGACCGCTATCACATGGTGGAGCAGATCGAATGCTTTGTGACGAGCGTGATGACAGGTCCAGAGGTAGTAACCGTGCTGAGGAGGACTTCGATTCTTGACTTGTAGCTTGAGTCTAGCATATGATTCCTTTGCACGAGCTAGTTCTTCACTGAGGGACCGCAGATCCTGTTTTGGAGCGGGTTGGCTGCAAGGAACCGGAGATGAGGTAATGATGTCGTGAGGTTGAGGGGAACCGAGAGTTCGGACAGGAACGGATTCTTCAATGGCAACTGGGAATCGAGGGGTTCGTTATCTGCCGTGAGTTCCAAAACCTCAACAATACTTGGAGCTGGTTGCACCAAGGGAACTGGGGAGGCGGATCGAGAAGGGTGAAGTCATGGCCCGTCCTTTGGAGTACCCTTTACCCAAGGTTTCATTATCCAGGCAATCGAGAATGGGTAAGTGGGAATCGGTAGACGATGTAAACAGCGTGCGTCATAGAGAGGAAAAGGTTAGCGACACTGCTCCGCTTCGCATATATATAAGGAGGCTGCACAGTAAGCTGGGAGCATTCTCGAAGTCAGCTGTACAGTAGGTAGCGACCGACAAGGGAGGATATCTTCATATCTTCAATTTAATTTTTCTAGATTAAACAGCATTTTGAGAAAAGAAATGCTTTAAAAAAGGTAATGTATATATTCACGGCAACTAGAAATAATAATTATAACAAATTAACTCTGTAGGCTACGTCTACCTGTGGGAAGAATAAGTTCTTGCCCGCTTCCAGTGTGCCGACATGTATAAGTTATCGCCTGTTTCCGGAGTGCTCAGAACTAACAATGTCGAGGGCAGCAGGCCCGAGCGATTTTCGATTCTTTGCACGAGGGAAGCAGGCGATAACCTATTTATCAACCGATGACCCCATCTCAGCCCGACAATAAAGAAGCACACGACGTCAATAATGGCAATAACTTATTATCTATCAATGGCTGCATCTCAGAACGACAATAAAGAAGCATGCAACGTCAATAATGGTGCTAACTTATAATCTACCAATGTTGACATTTCATCATGATAATAAAGAAGCGCACGACGTCAATAATGGTAATAATGTCCGCATCTCAGCATGATAAAAAAGAAGCTCACGAAGTCAATAATGGCGATGACTTATTATCTACCAATGTCTGCATCTCGTCAATAATGATGCAGTGCATAGAGTAGTCCAACAATGCAAGGCGGAAAGGGAAAAAAACGTTTTCTTTACATATCGAGTTCTATTATGGATTCGAAATTGGAATTGGAGGATTTGATCGTTTTGTCGTTCGATGGAGATATTTCGGAAGAGAATACAGAATATATTATTGGAGAAGGTTGTATTGGAAGTCGGTGCGCAAGGGTGCCCGTACATTGGGTCTATTGGGTCTTAAGCATGCTCGGCCCTTTGCCCTTTTTTTGGCATTTTTTTTTGCCTTCTTGCCCTTCTGGTAGAAGAAAATCCATAAAAACAAAAGCAAAAACCTTTAAACAAAGTCTTTTTTGAGGATCTGTAACTCTGAATAGGCCAAAGTATGGCACATTCCAAAAGAAAAAAAAAGCTTTCAGAAAAAGCCCCTCCTCCTCGTTAACTGTTCTGCGGGCGCCCTTGTCGGTGCGTCCGACATTTTACATGAATACGAACTATCCAGAAGAAACCGGCGAAACTATCGCTTTGAAGAAAGTTTTGAAGGAGCTACTTTAAATTTTAACAATGGGTGTCATATTGTGGTGAATTTTAATGCTTGAAATGTTACCTACATTGCCTGTCTTCAGTATTTATAATGATGAAAAATAACTTGCCGCTCAAAAATAAATTAAATTTACACAATGGCTGTATACAGGTTTCGTTAAAAAAATAATCTGGAACTGAGAACATGTTTTTGTAATTGCATTAGTTAGTATTTTTTTTGCCCCAATTGCTGAAAAAGTTGTATTTAATCTCGCACCAAAAACATTTCGCGATCTCAGCACAGTATCCCACAATGATATGAAGGTAGCACCTTCCAACCTGAAAATGTTCATGATTCTTCCATTGCATCCAGCCAAGAACCCACATCTGAGCCATACATCCTCTGGGACTTATTGTGGTAGAATGCCAATTTCAGATAAGCAATCCTCAGTATCATAACCAATGTGGTAGAATGCCAATTTCATATAAGCAATCCTCAGTATCATAACCAATCTTATTGGTGCACAACCACAGGTTAGCATTTGTTGCGTTTTTATGCGTGGCTATAATCTCAGGAATAAAGTTAGCACCAAGTACGACAATCCACTCCGACCAGACAGGTAATGTGATGTGCCTTACCGGGGAACCCCCAATAATAATAGTACGTGTAGACGATTCACATATTGCCGTGTAAGGTACGGCTGAGTCCCTTTACTGGAGAGAGGTTTTTTCGCTGATGACAAAACGTATTGAGTGGGATTGAATATGTGGAGTGGTGAATTTGTGAAGAAGGTGATGTCAGTGGCACCTTGACGCAACACCACATTGACTTACAGAAGGTGGTGTTGCCTCTACCGATAGTACCACAGACACCGCCATCCCCACAAATACATGTAATGGTTGATCTGAAACCCGGGACGTTTGGTGCCTTTTTTGGTGCCGCTCAAAGAATGCCTGCCATTGTGTAAGCGACTGCAAGAGACAATTTGGAAGCATCAAATGTGGTTTTATGCGACAAAGACTGGGACTATCGGCCATTTTTTTTAGGTGGATTCTACGTAGTCGCATCGATTTTCTTACATCCCAAAGTAACCATCTTCAAAAGTAAAGCAATCCAAAAACAATTTCGCGACCCTTCCTGGATCCGAACATGGAAGCTTTGGGATGATAGTCATCCGTTCAAATGCACTTACGGTGTCATCTCTAAACCAAGTGATGTTATCGCTCATGAGGATGAACCAGCAATCTTTGCTTTTCCGAACAGCCATTCCGGTAGACAGGATGCAGATCCATCCTTTGTGCACGATCTAGATAAAAGAAAAATGTAATTAAAACACAGAATACAGGTAACAAAGTGAAATGCAATTCGATGCGCTGGTAATCTACACGCTGATAATCAACCTAAACAATTTGGTTGGTCTAGTTCCAGTAGAATGGAAGCATTTTCGATAGTTTCATGTAATAGGTAACAATGCAAAGTTAGGATAAACTTTACACTTTCAAGCTATGAAGACAACATGTTTCGACTTTGGCAACTAGTGTCGTCTGCATAACGCTTGCCTTGCCACACTGTTCGCTTCGTTCACTCCATTAGCGTCGAGCTATGCTTCATGTCGTTTCTTTGATTCCCAGAGCTACACAAAATCGATGTATTGACTATTTCGACGCAAACTAATTGCAGTTGTTGCTCACTACACCCTTCAGCATGCCTGTATTAACATCTACATCATTCATAACATACGACCTGTTTGTTTGGCTGTACGTTTGTACGCCTACTCCTCTGCAAGTAAGGCCCCTACAAAAATGCGAGAGCAGCGCTCAATGAAACATTGCGAGAGCAAAACGAGCAGTGAACTAAAAGGTTTGGTTTACGTGCAAATCGCTTGCTTTGCTCGCTCAATCCACACACCTCCTTGGTCTGGAAACGTGAATGTTTGATACCCTTTTAAAACCAACAGGTCTGTTTTTTTTTCTGTGCATCCTGTCAGTTGAAGCGTAAGCAGTTTTTAAGATGTGTATGTAGTATGATGCAAAATGGCGTCGTCCTTTCAGGGTGTTTTTTGAAACCAAGTTTCTTTCTGATAAGTTTACCTGAACAACAACTTTGACGTCATGAGTACTTTTTCTGAGCAGTTTTTCACGTATTTGAGGGTAAATGGTCACGTTACAACCATGAAAATAGGCCTACCGGAAGCGCAATTTCATTATCTTTCATTTGGTCCCGCTCTCATATTTGTAGGTGACTTAGTTCAAGAGAAATAAATAGACACAAATCGCTGTACATAATATGGAAATTAGCCAATAGCGAAAATTATACACTAGAAATAACGTAGTTCAGTAAGCCATCTTTATGCATTTACGTTTCGTCGGAGTGGCATGACCCCGGATTCAAACCAGCTACCCAGTTCGCATCCAGATCACTTGCGTAGCGCCTTAACTGCTATGGCCATATCCCCCACTAGCTATTTAAATTATAAAGATAATCACTGAACCCGTTATTAAGGTCACAACCGTGGAGGATGTGGAGCATGCCAGTGGAGGATGTGGCCATAGCGGTTAAGGCGCTATGCAAGTGACCTGGAGGCGAACTGGGTAGCTGGTTCGAATCCGGGTCATGTCACTCCGATGGAACGTAAGTGCATAAAGGTGGCTTACTGAACTACGTTATTTCTAGCGTATAATTTTCGCTATGGTTAATTTCCAATTTTCCTTAATTAGTTCAAGAGTTCATGCATACACGCACGTATGACCATCATACATTTTTATGATGTACATGGACGATAACATGCATGTCACCCGAATCCAGAGTTTTCTGTTACTGGCAATATCAAGCAACGTCGTCAGGTTACCAGAAACAGTTAATGAAGAGTTCCAATCCACCCTGAGGTGGTCCGATTACACAAGTAACCGCTTTCACCTAATTTGTAACAGCACTCTCTTTCAAGTTTGAATAACGCAGCTTTGTTGATGCTCTGGGAAAATATTTTTAACCCATCCAATACTTCTGGATTTTACATCACGACATAATGTATAGGTAAATTGGAAATAAGCCATCAGTAAAAACCATACACTAGAAATAAAAAATTATAATAATACACTTCTACACATTTTCGTTTCATTCGAGTGATGTGACAAGATTCAAATTGTCGAACAAGTCCATCATCAGTTAAGTCCACGGTCAGTATGCAAATTACTTTTATTGACGACTGACGAATCATTCTTGCATTATCTCGTTGGCGAAATTTTGTTTTGCTTGATACCGATTTTACCTTCGTCCTCTTTCAAATGAAACCAATAACGCGTATGAATATAGATTTTTAACATCATAAACGAGGAAGATTAAACTATAGTGTCCGCGGCCTATCTTGAGTTCTCCGTAGAACGAACACAGATAATCGATTGTACTTGTACGTTTTCAGTAGCAGAGTGCCTTGTTGATATCCAAGATGGTTACAAAAACAATGGCGGCGGCCATCGATTAAAGCCACCCCATCCAGGAGACGTAGCTGCTCACAAAATACTTGCAGGATTCAAGATACACCGCGCACACTATAGCTGACGCTGAAAGTGTTGAGAGCACGGTTGGCAACACTGTACGGTGTGTTAGGTCATGTGTATGTCCATGTTCGGCCGCATTAAGTTTCTTCAAATTGTTGCAAACACTGACTAACAAACGCCGATTTTCGTTCACTTCGCTCACTCAATCAGCGCATCCTGTGACTCGAATACCCCCACCGCTAATGATGCCCCGTTCTATTATATTCTTCCACCTTCATGCCGGCGGAAATATCAGCGCATCACGCGACTCCAATCATCCCCCCTCCCCCTCCCCCCCCCCACTGGCTAATGATCCTCCCTTTCTAACGATCACTTCCATCATATTCCTCAATATTCATGTTCATGCTGGAGAAGAAAAATAGGGCTCGAGAAAAATGCTGTCCTGAAAAGCTTTCCCCAATGCTTTCCCTACGGCCGCACGCGTGGTGTCATTGCTGCTACCAATCCCTGCTGCCTGACGTCTGCACAATTATATATATATATTCTAGCCATCAACTATGAGAGTACGGTCAAAACGAAAGATCAACAATGCTAATTCTTAAAAGTCAGTTAAAATTAGAGTAACTGTTTTTAAAAAAAAAGAATAAAGTAACTTATATCAAGTGTCCAGAGTAAACGATACTCCAGAAGGAACTGCAGCGTATTACCGTTGGTTTCTGAGGTGGAGAAGCGACTACTGAGACAAGGGTAGCTGTGCTGGGAGAGCGTGCCAACGTTGAGCCAAACCCGCCAACGTTAAAACTCTTTGCGAGCGTTGCGGATCCTGGAGTGGTAGCCTCTTCCTCGGCTTGGATAGACGGAGTGCTGCTGCCAAGACTTTCTTCCGAATCGGTACGTGGTAGTTTATTGTTTAAGCGTTTCTGCTCCTTTTTGTACCCAGCTGGGATCTGGCTTGGTCTGAAAATGGACAGGAAAAATACTGTAGGAAAAAAATCGCAACAATGAACGAGCACGAGGAGTGCTGGGATCCACGGCGGAGGGTAGGGATCCTGGATCCCAGCACTCCACGTGGATCCCAGCCCCCGTTTGTGCTAAATGAAAAGTGTAAGAAAACAAAACAAATGTAATAAATTTACTGAAACAAATTCAAAAAAAAAAAAAAGATAACAGATAAAAAAAAAAACAACGTTTAACAATTCACGTTACTCACAACATTGCAACCTCTGCTTTACAAACGTTGGTTTCCATTAAATGACAATTTATTCTTTGGCTTGAATAAAGCAACCGATTATAATCAATTAAATGGAAAAACTTTTGAAAACAACACCAAGACAAACGTCAAAAAAGTCGTTCAAAAATTCATGTTAATTACGACATTGCAACCGCTTTCAGAATTAAACGTTGCTCTTTTCGTTGCGTGTAGCATTGCGTCTTAACGAATATTCTACACTAACATTCTTCTGGCTAAACGCAACAATGTATTCCACTCGCACTCACTTGAGCTCAACAATGTATGTACGTCGGACTGATAGCTTCAAAACGGGTAAGAAGGAGGATATCGCCCGCTTTCCTCATGCTGGAATCCAACAATGGCTCGGGCACGCATTTTTAGATCCCAGCACCCAGAAAGCGGGCGAGCTTACATTATAAACCAAAGTCTAATAGCAGAAATGAAGCAACTGCAACGACCCCCGGAAGGGGAACAATGAAAACGTACGAGTGTGTCAATTCTTTGGCTTGAAGTTGAAACTGGGACGTCGTTGCCCTGAAAAAAAGTTGAAATTGCCGCATTGTTGCCTCGACTAACAATATGTTCTAACAATTATCCTTCTAACCAAACACCGTGGTAATCTCAAGGGCAAGTATTACATGATGTCATGGACACTTCTTTTTCACACGGTACGCATCGCATCGGAAAGACTGGGAGTGGTGGGGGGGGGGGGAAGGAGTGAGCTGTTACCATTTTAAGCATATACGATTACGCATCAACTGAACCTAAAAGAGAATTTCTGGGTGGTGTTTGCTATTAATTCAAATAACCATCCACATTCAACTACGTATAGCAAAGAGGACGAAGGCAAGGAAACCAAGAGGAGAGGGAGAGGACGGGATAAAAGGAGGAGGGAGAGAAGAGGGAGAGGATTGGCGGAAAGGGGGAGTGTTACACAAACAAAAATCGACTGTTGCAGTGAACGATCACGCAGAACCGAGCAAATACTGGGAAACAACCACGGGTCAAACAAATCCCCGGGCGAAGCCGGGTACGATGCTAGTATCCTATATTTCGCACTCGTTTTGCAGCTCTCAGTCCTCTTATAACAATACAGCACGACGGGATCACAACAATGAACGAGGGCTGGGATCAACGGCAGAGTGCTAAGCGCTCATTTGTGTTAAATGAAAAATGAAAGAAAACAGACAAATGTATCTAGACACACGCTAGTGTGTCGCGCCAATTTAGGCAGCGATCATCACAACAAACATCACATCAATCAATTATCGAGGTTGTAAACCATTGTAGTGCGGCGCCATAGCGTCAGTGTCTTATATCTTGAAGCATAGTTGGGCACATTTCAGGTACTTTGGGAAAAATAATAATGCGGTATAGAAGCTTAAATCGTGTTGAAATCAAGAGCAATGACCTACCTGACAAAAAATAACTCGTGTAGGAATGCCAGCTCAACTACTTTCAATGCAAAATCTGACCCTTAATAACGTTGAAAATGTGTAACTAGCTAGCTAGCTAGCTATCTAATTCTAGTCCGCTCATCCCCATATTAATTTCCATTTGGTGATTATTCATCGAGATAACGAGAAGGCTTCCAGCTATGAAATTGGACGAATGGATGCAGTACGATACGAACTACGTACCTTTTATGGTTTGGAGCCTAAGGGTGTAACGAAGATGGCGTGGGATGGCGCATAAGTACGAAAATATTGTTATAACCATTGTTAGTATTGTCGCATCGTCTCTCATTGGATGGCCAAAGTGCCGACAATGACAACGTGTATACTGGCGAGCGTGCCTAGACACACACTAGTACATTCGGTACTTGGTGGCCCCTTTTACCAGTTTTGGTTTTTGATATGATTAAATTTACTGAAAAAAAAAACCAGAACAAATTAAAAAAAAAAAAATAATGTTCAACAATTCACGTTACCTTAGCACATAGTCTCTCAATTTACGTCTAATGTTTTAATTCGCGCAGCACCTTGTTGCTGGGAACTCGTATGAAAGCAAAGTCGCTAAATTCCACGTCTGGACTTAAATGCGGGTGTGAACAAATCGCTCCGCTTCGTTTGTTCATACGAAGTTACAGGTTATGTACCTCGCCCGTCTTAATAAGGGGGAGGGGAAAGAGAATAAAGAAAGAAATCCTGAAAAACAGGATCCATACAACCGAACATGACACTGGGGGTAATGGGAAAAAATTCCGAAGGTGATAATTGAAACAAGTGACACGTGAGCTAATGTAAAAAAAACAAAAGGATTGCTTGGCCATTCGTGTGGTTATTACCGGAAGAGATCTAGATTACACCAGATGCATTCTCTTTGTTTGACGTGTCAAAACCAACTGCCATGGGTTTAGATGAACTGGTCACCTCGGTACACACAAAGCTTAGCGGCTAAGTCAGCCGGAAGTGATCACATCTGAGTCGGCAGGACAGTTCCAGGGTCGGGTGTTTATTTCCGGTGGAGGGCAAGGAAATACAGATCTTCTCCTCCGATGGCCGGTAGTGCCAAAAGGGCAATGCCCCGCTAACGGCACTACGTCTCCGACTCCAGTACAGCTTTATTGCGTGGCACTGACTGGAAGGGTAGGGGGGGGGGGTAGGGCAGAAAGCTTGGCTTGTGTTTTTGAGTATGTTTGAAAAATCCAAAACCATTCCGACTCCTGCCAGGACTGTGAGCAACGTAGCACTGTAATACGGAGTAACTAGGTAGTGCTTGATTAAAGGGGGATTGCCACAAAATGACAAACTGTAGCATCTATAGCCATTTGCCGCTATCTAGTTCTGTCTATAGCCTTTATATACTCGGCGTGTCGCCGTGAGGAGGTGGTGTTGGCCCGTTTGCGCGTTGGTCACACTCGACTTACTCACTGTTTCCTTTTGCGGGGGCTTGACCCTCCTGAATATTCTTGGTGTCGACAGCCACTTACGGTCCGGCAATTCCTTGTTGATTGACACCATCTTGATGGTGTTCGTCGTCGTTTCCATCTTCCGCATGACATTGCGCGTCAATTGGGTGATAAGTCTGTCCTTCTGTCCGGTGTTTTTCAATTTTTGCAGGAGGTACAGATGTATGACAAGATTTAGATTAGGGGTTTGAATAACATCTCTGTAATGTGTGGTGCAGTGGCAACCCGGACCACTGCACTGTGACTGAGGTTGGCGCTAATGACAAGTTGTCGACGCGCCATTAAGCCTCAATTTCCCCCCCCCCCCCTTTATATACTTTTAACAGGCGAAGGAACACGCAAATAAATTTCTTTTTACACAACAAACAAGCCGCGTGCCTCCTTAATTATTGAATGTAACGTTGGTGCATCCACGTGCACCAGGAAGCAAGCGGCAAAGTTAAGCCTAACGATATCACGGGCGCTTTTTTCTATATATGGACCGTTTTGAAACGAATATTTTGAATCGCTAGATGGGCGCCATCTATATAGTGAAAGTTGAAACCGTTAACCTTGACCGCTAGCTCCCTGGCGCACGTGGACGCACCAACTTTACGTCCAATAATTAAGGAGGCACGTGGCTAGTTTATTGTTGAAAAAGAAATTTCTTCGCGCCTTCCTTCGCTTGTTGAAATCAAGGGCTACAGAGAAGTCAATAATGGCGGACAGCGCTAGATGCTGCAACCTGTCATTCGGCGAATAAGCACCTTTAACGAAGGCAGTTATCTTCCTTTCATAACGCTACTAGTTACGAGAAAAACGACAATAAAAGAAAGAGAAAAAAAAAACAAAGTGTGGCAAGTCTGGCATTTTGTTCAATACAACATACGAGCACAGTAATTTTGTTTGTGGAGACGAGCATTGTCTGGTTGCTAGAATGTTTGTAGATATGTTTGTAGGTATGTTTGTAGGCACGTATGTAGGTATTATGCAAGGAATGGCAAATGAAAGCGACAGTTTGTTCGAACTTGAATTGCTGCCTCGCCAGACGCGTCCAACGGTCGCCATGTTTCCAAGCGAGAAAACGACCAATCAGAGGGCGCGGATTTGGCCGCCTATGCTGAACTGTTTACGAAAAAAATTATGCGGCCCACTCCACTTTTGAATGTGGCCCGTACGATATTCAGAGACGTCGTACAAAGTCTGCAATTGGGTGTGATTTGTCGCTTCAATGCTTGTGGAGGGTATGGCCCTGCACCTTGGCGAGGGAACTTGCGAGGTTGGCGAGGATATTTTATTGTCGAGAATCGGGAAGGGTATTTGTCCTGTGACCGCTTTGTTAGTTGTAATTGATTTTGCTGTTCAGTTAAAGGGGCAGATGACCCCTGCAGGTGAAGTCTCCCTGATAAATCATCCCTTATTGATGACTAGCTGAAGCCCGTGCTATGCACGGGTGGTGTTGAATGCACGATTTGCAACACTGGTTAGGTATGGTAGCTGATATGTGCGTCCATGTTCGACCGAAATAAGTTTTTTTCAAATTGTTGCGCATACCGGCTAACAAACGCTGATTTTCGTTCGCTTCGCTCACTCACTCAGGCAGCACATCCTGTGACTCAGATCCCCCTCCCCACTGCTAAATGATACTCTCTTTCTGATGATCACTTCTATCATTCAAAGTTCATGTTGGCGAAAATATCAACACTCATTGTGACTCAAATACTAACCCCCCCACCGACAGCTAATGATCCCTCTTTTGTAATGCTCATCTCTTTTTTTATTCTACCAGCCATGTTCATGCTGGTGGAAATAAATAAGGCTCAAGATACTCTCGAGAAACATGCTGTCTTGAAAAGCTTCCCCCATTGTTTTTCCCCCATCTTCCGTGTCATTGTTCTGCCCGCAACAGCTGGTCGAAAATAGGCACCACCGGAGTTTTGTTTACTTTTTTAACGGC
>JAHWFP010173438.1:30526-48183 GCA_023313725.1 Lithobius niger | reverse complement strand
GGGGGGGGGGCAATTTTTTAGGGGTCTTGGAATGGTCATAGAACATTTGGGGGTCACATTTACAATTCCTTCGCCCCCGCCCCCTCCCAGACGTAAATAAAACATTTGGGGGTCACATTTACAATTCCTTCGCCCCCGCCCCCTCCCAGACGTAAATAATCACCGCTCCCGTACCTTTCGTTTGGCCACGATGCTCATCATAAAAGAAGCAGCCGCTTGAACATTATTTTCGTGACATGCAAAACCTGACACTTTTCGAGAACCGACCATTTTAACGTCTTTTGTTATTGTAGGCTAAAACAGATGCATTATGATAGTTGAGTGCCTTTCAACAAAGCTTTTTCCTGTTGTACAAAACGTGACTTCTTTGCTTGACGCTAGAAAAACCTAAACTTTTCCTGGATCGCATAATTCTGACATCGCTTAATACGTTCCAAAATAAAAATCTTGTCGTACATCTCTAAAACAACATCCGGCGCTTTTTATTTTCACTAGAGCAACAAAGTCAGGTTTCATACAGCGGCAGAAAAAGCTTTGTTTTAAGGCAATCATAAAGGGTGCCTTGGCTCCAAAATCACCGTCCACGATATTTTTTTTAATAACCAATTTTAATTTTGTTTTATTTTAAATTTTAGTTTGTACCGGTAATTTTAATTTCTATACGCCATGAAAATTTACATTACCTAATTTATTAGCATTCTCCTTCCCAATGCTGTTTGCTCTAGAGATTAAAGTTATGGAGTCATTGCCAGCCTCGCTACCCTCTGCGCTCCTTATCTGTATAGCCTCCAGCTTATATAAGCTGAGCCGACGGACCGCATTCCATCTTTCCTTCTCTACTCTCCGACCGGGTCAGACATGCTACAGCTGCTCTACCTACCTGGATTTTCGGTCCCTTTCGACAGTTCTCTGGCACGGTCCCCTTCTATGATGCCACATGTTAAGGGCACACCTTGGGAACTGTCGGTGCCTCTTCCATCCCAAATTTCTCAAAATGGACCGGTTCTTTCGGGGGCCCTTGCTGCTGGTACGACCGGTCCCCGGTCACCGCTCGCTGGATCCTTGCTTTCCACGGTTGAACCGCCTGCCGCGGTCCACCCCGTTCCCGGTCCCCACGACTCGGGTACGGTGTCCCCGGTTCCGTGCGGCCAACCACAACTGGCCTCCGAATTACGTGTTTTGGAACAAGAACTTTTTTCGGCAAAAGAACAATATGCTTGTCTCAAGCTACAAGTCAAGACTAAACACACGGCTGCTAAGACAGCGCGCCGACAGAACGCCGGCGCCGTGGACCAGTTCTTCGCTTCTTCAAGAGTTCCCACCGTTTCTCGCAGCAATCTGGTCTCAATGCAACTGGACGGGTTCCTCTCCAAGAAACACGTCCATGCCCTGATGGATTCTGCCTTTCATTCCTTTGGGACCAAACGCAAACAATCACCGACCCCACTGAAGATTGGGTCGCCTCAACACTAAAGAAACCACGCTTCTCTTGCAATGGCGCTGGGCCCTCGCAGACTACTGGTCCTTCTACGGTCCCTTGGTTTCACCTTCACTCCCCGCGGATTTACACCACGATCTTTTCGGTTTGGACGACTCCGCATCGGTCACCAGTTTACCGGTCCCCTCGGTCTCCGAAGACCAGCCTTCTCGCCACACTGACTTCGATCCACCCATTCCGGGCGACCCAGACCCTTCGAAGATCTCTTTGATGGATTTATTAAAAGCCATCGAGGACATTATACTGGACTGCTTTCTTTATAAACAATCTCCCCACGTAGCAAACCAGCACAAAAACGTGACCTCACTACAGGATTTGGTTTCAGTCTCCGGGACCGTCTTCCCCCTCAACAACCGGTTATCGGTCAGTCTACCACACTCCTTACGACGCTTCTACGCACCGACGGCACTTTGCTTGGCAACGGCGCCCCACTAGAACTAGACACGAATCCTCCACTGCCTCGACCAGGCCAAGAAACTTCGTTCTTTTGTCCTACTGGGATGGCACTGCGAATACAAGAAACTTTGACAACTTATCCCAAGTCCGAATTCCTTACGGCGGATCTCAAAATGGACTTCGGTACTTCTCTTATTCTTCCCCGCAAGGTCTCAGCCCCCTCATCGGTTCTTCGCGACAACGATCGCCTTCTGATTCTGAGTTTTCGAGCGGTGTCACGGGTGGAGGTCCTTACCACAGCTGCCAATGCGCTGTGCGAGAAGCTTGCTACGGATCCTCCTCCAGAACAATCTCGCGATTTGGCTTCTCTCATCAGTCAGGTTTTTTGCAAAGCCTGTTTTGCCACATACCACTCGATATACTGGTTCACAAGAGCACTTTTTAATTCAACTTTGTTACTAAGAGATGTCGTCCTCAACACGGCCCGCAACGTACACAATTCAGCACGTCACATTCCCCGGAATCAACCAATTTATGAATTAGACAGATTGTTCCGCGGGCTCATACCCAAGTTGGCCCCGTATTTACACAACATCCGCAATTTTCACGGTGGCCCAGCTGACACTTGAGTTTCCCAACCACCAGTTCGCCGAGAAGACTGCATGATCTCCCCTTCGCTCGGATCAACCGTCCCACCCGTTTCAAGGACACAGGACGCAGCCCCTTTGACCGAAGCGCAAGCCCTGACAGGTGCACTCGCCAAGACTCCCCTGGTCCTCAATGACAGTCACGACTTAATCACTGACAATTACTATTCCCCTACCCAGTAGGGGGTCTTCTACTTCACTACGCCCTCGCTTGGCGAAGCATTACCAATGATCCACAGTACTTGCGATTGTCACCAACGGCTTTTGCCCAACGTTTTTGCAACCATCGCCGTTACGGTCCCCTCCTTGGCTTTCAGCAACCGTACCGTCAGAACTCCTCTCTGCAGAAATCTCCGGTCTGCTAGCGAAAAATGCAATACAAGTTGCTCCCGAACCAAATCGCTGGGGTTTTTACAACCCCCTATTTCTTTGTCCAAGAAAACGGTGGACCTCCGTTTAATTTTCAATTTGTGGCCACTCAATCGTTTTATCGACAATCTTCATTTTTAAATGGAGACACTGGAATCCATTTGCTCCATACTCATGTCCAACGAATGGACGATTTCTATAGATCTTGCAAACGCATATCTTCACATTCCCCTTCATGTCTCTGTCTTTCACCTCTTCCGGTTTATTTACGACGGCACAGTATACGAGTTTTGTTGCCTTCCCTTTGGCCTAAACGCAGCCCCACGAGACTTCACAAATGGTGCTTCGCCCCGTTTTTGGCTTTTTACATCAACACCAGATTCGAGCAAATGCGTTTCTCGACAACTGGCTTCTCCCCCATCAAGACCACCTTCAGTTACTTAACAACGAACGTCTCACTGTGTGTCTGCTACATCGTCTAGGGTTTGGAATCGATCTCCCCAAATCTCGACTAACTCCTTCCCAAACGCTCCTTTTTCTCGGTGTTTACTTCGACCTCTCTTGCTTCGGTCATGCCTTTTCCAGACAGAATACTGTCCCTCCAGGTGAAGATTCACAGGTTCCTGCGGTTACCTGCTTACTCGCTGACAGACCTCAACTCTCTCATCGGATCCCTCGACTCCCTGACTCTTTTAGAGCCTTACAGGATCTGGTTGGTGCATGCCCTTAACCACTTTCACTTTTTTAATAAAACAATTTTTTGAATTTCCTTATTTTAGGAGAAGGGAAATACACATTTCAGTTTAACCAAGTCCCAACGTGCAACGCGAGCATTATTCCAAGCGACAATAACCCTTTATAGCCTGGCGTCCCTTTAAAGGACGGCTACTGAACGGCAAAAAACCAAGTCCCAACGCGCTACGCGAGCTTTATGAGGGGCCCCCGGGGACTCCAAGTAAAGTGAGCGGCAACAGCCCACTGGTCAGCGTCCTCGCCCGCAAACCAAGTGAATGCCGGATCGAATCCCACGACCAACCCAACTGAGTTTTAAAAAAAATATCCAGTTTGGCATGGGCATTAAAGGGTTAATGTTATTTTCAATTTTTTTCAGGGTATTTTTATTTGAAATTTTTATTAATTAATTAATAACTAATTTAAAAAAAAATTTACCACACAAGGTTTATGCTCGTGTAACCGGCTGAACTACAAACATTCTCCCCCACAGGACATTTTTATGGGCCTCATTAGTCCTCTCCCCATGTATACTTTCTACTATCTACATATTTCTTTTTATTTTTTAGTTAATGGTTTTCTACTCATGTCACTATGTTGCAGAATGCAGACAATAAAATAGTTAGCAATAAGAAAAACACTGTAATTGTTCGTATTTCAACAATTAGAGCCCTCCAAACCCGTTATTTTAACCTTAACTGGTATTTTTTCCTGGTCGCAGATAAATGTTTTACACGGACCATCCAGATCCCAATAAACTGATGATTTTCACGTTTTCGTATTTTTCCAGATTACGTGCCTTGCTTGCGCTATCGCGGCTATTTATATACCATCAGAAAACCCGCACGCAAAAACTTGTCCTGGTAACCGAAACCTGGCTGCCTAAAAACGTGATCCGAATGACACCTGAGGTCCGAAAGACGTGTAAAAAAAAGTTATTTGCTTCTTGGTCTTTGCTTCATAAAAGCTAGAACTCTAGTCTTACAGGGAGCACACAATCTTAACTAAGAGAAATTTAAGAATTGTAAATAATTTCTTTAGTAGCAAATTACAAAGAATTGTACAAAAGTGAACTATCTAAGGGAAGAAACACGCTACAAAATTCCTGACTATGGAAAAATACGGAATGTAGCACGACATTCCAGCAGTATTTAAACTCTACACCAAGTGAACTTAAATTAACAAATTGTAACGAAGTAAAAAAGAATTGTGGTTACTTGAAAAGGTAGAGTCGGTTTAATATCTTTAATAACTTGATGACTTTGTTTATTCTTTCTACTGGTTCTGTATAAACAGTACCTCAATGTTCTTATTTTACCGTTTTAATTGAACATACAGCCCTCTAAATTCCTGACAATTATTTAAAATCCTTGCTTCTATCATGCCAACTTACCTAATGCTAGCTGTATCCAGGCGCCTCAAGTGCAGCTTGCGCAGAACGATGGACAACTTGTATTGTCAGGGCGCGTGCATGTCTGGACGTGTTTCCCATGTCATTTTTTTTTTGCCTTACGTTATTCCTGATGAGGTGTTAGCGATAATTAGTGTTGTCATAGTCCAAGATCGATAATTTGTGACGCTTAGGGCTTCGTCTATTCTCTACTGTACTTCTGATTGTGTTTTTTTGTTCCAAAATGGCCTAATCGGAAGGGAAAGTGACATTGCCACCAAATAGGCCTAAGCGAGGCACCCATTTTAAACACTATCAACTTGATATTCACAATCTATGTTGGTCTTGTCGGTCTTCTAGTTCTTTTCGGTCTTACAGTCTGCAACCAGACCATGCCGTACGTGTTCATTGGGATATGTATTGCCTAAGCTTGACGCTCCCGTCTTAGAGTGAAGCAAACCCAAGCCAAGCGCGCCCGTGATCGTGCCTCTGCCTTAGAGCCTATGGCATCTGCGCTGGGTAGGAAGAAGGATAAGTCGGCCAAGAAATCCTCGAAGAAAACTGCTTCTTCTCCGTCTGTGAAGTCTTCCCATGTCCCAGAAACTATAGCAAAGCCTTCTCCACTTATTTTTTCAGCTGTTAAACGTGACTAGTCATTTTCAACTGGCTTTACTTCAACCCGACTGCGAACCAATGTCCACCGAAAAAATTCTGCGATATCTGACCGTGGCATTCTTCTGGAAAGCCCGCCATTACGATTACTTCATCCATCGGTATATGTTGGAAGAGCCGAACATCAATCCCTTCATTATGATGTCTGCTTAGTGTTACTTGCACATTCTAAATTTATTTTTGACGGCTTGAAAGAATGAAAAATACGTAGCCCTCGGCGGCACCCTTTGAACTTCCTCCCGCATGACCGGACCTTCCGCCAGTTTCCGAGTACTCCCACTTTTGACGTCTTTCCTCCAGAACGTCATGTTTAACAGACTCGATGTTGAATGTTCTTCAAAAGATTTCAACTTCACCTCAAGTTCCACGGGATCGCCCAGGAACTTGCTCTGTGCATTTCTTCTCACTCAAATTCTCAAATCAAAAAAGAAACATTCTCAGCAACACACCGTACCGAGAAAATGAAGAAGGACTTTTCCTTATCCAAGATGTTACGTGTCGTTCTCGGCCTCGATGTCACTCCCAGCTATGGACCCTATCGATGCGTTGCTCCTTTCGTTTTTGGCTGCTCACTCTTCGTTTCCATTGGTGCCTTTGCTTCAAGACATCTCTTTGCTTGGCTCCTCTTTTCTGCCCAAAACTGACTCCACTTTGGTTGATCGACACTTCACCAGTAAACGCAAGTCCCACTCAAGGACCCGGTCAATCAAGCACTCCAAGCCAGCTTCCAAGAATGTCGGCAGTGCCTCTAGCTCATCCCACTCTTACCTCGCTTCACCTAGACGGATCCCTTCGTTTGCACTTGTCCCTTCACCTCCAAGGATTCCTTCGTCAGCAGGAGCCCATTTGCCTCCCCCTACATTTTTTCAAGTTGAAACCACGTCCCACTACCTTTTGAGCTTCACCAAACTTCTGTGTACCCTCCCCAGCTGGATTTGTATCGAAGAGATGTTGAATCCCATCTCTCAGATCAGCCTCCATCAAGACAATCCGCTCTAGTATCCTTCCCTTTGCCAGATCGACGCCCTTTGCTTCTTTCACCGAACTGTCCTCCACCATTCCCTTCGTCTGACTAGACCCCTTCTTCCAGCTTGAGCCATTCACCAAGACTGTGTGCCCTTCGCCTGTTGAGTTATCTCCTCAACCAGTGCTCTATGGAACATCCAGAGTGAAGCAGTTGACTTCTAAGGGAACCGAGATATTCTTCTAAAGACTCCATCTTGGACCAGCAAAAAATCTAGTTCCTACATTGAACCAGAAGATGAGCCAGACATCTCTGTCTCTTCTGCCACTGTGTATAGGGGTTTCAATATAAACCTCTCTATGGGATTCATAAAGCCTTTGAAAATGTATCCACCGAATTTTGTCTTGAGACCCCCGAAGCCTCGACCTCCAGTTCATCAAAAAATCGAGGACTTATTATTATTATTATTTGTTGTGAGAACAACTGGAATGCAAAGCATCCTAATAGAATGCGAAGGGTCCAAATAGACACGTCTTTCTCCAACCAAGACAAGCAAGTGCCCGTAAAGAATGGGCAATCCACTGTGCTCATCGAGGTCCCTTTCACCTTTTAAAAACCTTTTTTCATTTTTGCGTTGCAAAATTGTATTTGTTCTAATTCTATTTTCCATCCCACCGTTTTTTTCCCGGTATCCAGGATGATTGTTGCATGCTTGCTTTTGTAGTTTGATAAATTTTAAATGACTCCCTTGATGATGGATCAGACTTGGCCCAAAACGCTAAGAATTTGTTAATATATGCACCTTCTTGGCTACACTCATCTTAATGTAAATACTTGTACTATTTTTCTTATTTTCCTATTAATTTAAGAAGGGCCTTCCAGTCTGCTTTCCTTGTTCGCGCCTTTCTAAGACATGGTGATATATTGCGTCGAAAAGGCGATCCCGTGGAACTTGGTATGGTGGCGTCGGCCCCACAGCATAACGATCAGGAATTTTTTTCTTCAACATTAGAACAAAGCAGCTCGTCCCACACAATTTACGGCCTTTGCCAATTTCATTCCAGATTCAGCACCCCTGGAATTTGGCAACACCTTAAAAATTCCAAAGCAACTTCTTATCTCCTACCGCAATTTCGAGACCTTGGAAAGCATACAACGGATGGTAACAGGGCTGCATCCCTCATATTGTGTTCACCCCCACCTCAGCCTGCTTTGAAAATACAATGGACCACAGTGCACCAGGAAGGCTGCTTAAAGAAACTAGAAGATGTGTCCGTTCTTCTAACAAACATGCAGAAAGGTGCAGCTGCAACCATCAATTGGCAAACCAGACGAGTGATCAACACCATGCTGCATCATAATGATGCTGGTATCGCTTCTGCTTCTGCACTTCATCAGATCCAAGAACTTCGACATTTCCCTCCCATGACGCCAACCACCCTCTGTAAAGGATAAGTGCTCAAGATTTCCCTTCTTTGAGCGCTGAATTCAAACAAGCCTCTGCGTCTCAAGTTCAACAGTCAAAGAAGAAAGATCAGCAACAGCCACAGAAAGGAAAATGGGACCACTTCAAGGATAGGCCGCCTTTTCGTTGGTCTTGCCACGGAAAAGGAAGAGGATCTCAGCATGGTAACAGAGCCCCAGAAGAAAGAACCCTCCTCGCAGCAACCCCCTGTGCAGGAGGGAAAGCCCAAGTATTGACATTCAGGACTCCACGGTTCAGATATGAAGTCATCCTACTTCGGTTGGTGGGCACCGCAATAACACGCAGAAGCCTGGAGAAACATTAGGACGATCAGTGGCTCTTGTCCGTGCTCTCGCACGGCTACTGACCAACATTCCTCCACTAGCCGAAACTTGTTGATTCTCCTCCATGGAGCTTTGCCACCACTCCAATTCAGGATCTCCTCTAGGAGAAGCCCTCATCAAGAAAGGTGCAGTCGAAGTTTGCCAGAACTGGACCTAGCCAGGTTTATGCAGCCCCACCCTTCTCGCCCCGAAGAAGACAGGAGGGAATCATCTAATTTTCAATCTGAAGTTTTTGACCACATCATCAGCAACACAAGTTTCAAGATGGAGACCCGGAGACCCTGGATTCCATCCGCAACTCAATCCAAACCAGGAAATTCACGCTGGCCATCGACTTGAAGGATGCTTACGTCCACGTCTCTCTTCACCCAGACATGTTTTGCTGCTCTCATTTCCTATTCAACGGGAAAGTGTACCATTGCCAGGCCCTTCCATTTGGACTCCAACGGCACCGAGGCTTTTCACATCGATCACCAAGTCAGTTCTTGTAACTCTCCATTCCGGAGGCATCTGGCCGCACGGCTCTTTAGACGACTAGTTTCTCCAAAAGAAAGACTCCCAAAAGATACTCGTAGAAATCCCTGCCGACCTCTTGTTCAAACTGGGCTGCGGAATCAACTTGAAGAACCCCCGCCTACAGCCCATGAAAGCCTTACTCTTCCTCGGAGCTCTCTTTAGCCTGGAGGATCGCACCATTCGCCCTTTCCGTTAAGAAAACTGTCATGGATCTGCCGAATCATCAGAACTTCTCAACGAGTTCCATTTGCAAGGTCATCAGTCTCCTAGATGATGCATCAGACCTCATTCCCTATGGCAGATGGAGAGTACACCTCCTGCACTGGTACAGGTAGGCTTCTTGGACACCAGGACCTAACCCGTATCAAGAGAGCTTCCCAAGTTTTCCAACGTCGGGTGCCCTGTGGTGGTACGACTCTAAGAACACATCTACAGGAGCCCCCATCAGAGAGGAAGCACCTGCTCAGATTCTCATCACTGATGCATCCACTACTGGATGAGGTGTCCTCACACCACTGCTGCTGGTGTATGGATTCAAGAGGAACACAAGCGACACATGAACATCCTGGAATTGCGAGCAGCCTACAGAACTTTGCCATGCATCAGATCCAAGACATTCTGAGGGAAGGACTCTTCAAGTACACAGTCACAACACCACTGCTGTTGCCGACTTGAACAAATGGAGGTGAACACTCAGCGAACTTCCACCTCCAGGCAAACCCCACGGGTTGACCGTTATTATCCCAGCTAACTTTTATTGCCTCCTGTTCTTTGCTATAGATGGATGGTATGGTGGGCTTCTTGTTCCGTTTTTCTGAATCAATTAAGGGCAGGGGAAAGAGATTGTGGTTACCTCACGTGCTATAGACTGCAGGTTTGATTCCCACACCGGGCATCGCTATTTGTTGACACACAGGGAAGAAATGTATTCTTAGGACAGAACGGATCAAACTCGGGGTTTTAAGATAGCTCGAAGGGTATAGTGTTATACTGTAGTTCCAAAGTATTAACCTTCTCGACCTGAAAGCAATTTCACTAATAGGTTGGTTGTCTTCTAGATGTGTGTAGTTCATGATTTGGTTACTTTAAGGGGACTATTGCTGTGGATACCTAGGGTGTACGACTACGTCTTAGTCTTTCTATATTGATGGGGAATATTGGAAATAGTAAACTTGTATTGGATGTACGATTGGAGGATTGTGCATGAATTAAGGCAAGGTGGCAGTGTAGGTGGATGACAAAACATCTGATACTTAAGTCTAAAGTCAATCTTCCCAGCCCTAAAAATGTTTAAGCCTAAATCAAACGCAGATGGGAATTGCTTTTGTTTCTTCATCAGCGACTCGGGTGATCAGTGTTGAAGTGTTGAGGTCCTATGAAACTAATGGTTATAATAATTATTATGACAACTGTACGATTGTTTTTAGAATTTGACGTGATACATTGTGAGAATGTCAAAGCAAACGTGGTTTGTGACAATGGAAGGGAATAAACCAATCGTTTGCAACAACTTGATTAAACCTCACATACTTCCAATATTCTTCAACTAAGTTTGGAGAAAATTAGGCAGGTGGCAAAGTGTCACGTTGTCCCCATTTTGCTTGTATTCAATTTTTGAGAACTGAGAAGTATTATTTTTTTGGATTTGAGCGTCCTCGTGGATTTAAGTCACTTCCACTGTAAACTCCTTCTTTGAGAGCACCAGTAGTTTTAGAGCGCCCTTTCTTATAACCACACACAATTTAAGTCACTTCTGCCGTAAACCCTTCTTTCAGAGCACCGGTCATTTTAGAGCGCTCTTACATATAACCACACACAATTTAAGTCACTTCTGCCGTAAAACCTTCTTTGAGAGCACTGATCGTTTTAGAGCGCTCTCATTTATAACCACACACAATTTAAGTTACTTCCGTCGTAAACCACTCTTTGAGAGTACTGGTCATTTTAGAGCGCTCTTACTTATAACCACACACAATTTAAGTCACTTCCGTTATAAACCCTTCGAGAGTACTGGTCATTTTAGAGCGCTCTTATTTATAACCACGCACAATTTAAGTCACTTCCATCGTAAACCCTTCTTTGAGAGTACTGGTCGTTTTAGAGGAATCTTATTTATAACCAAGCACAATTTAAGCCCCTTCCGTCATAAATCCTTCTTTGAAAGTACTGGTCGTTTTAGAGCGCTCTTATTTATAACCACGCACATTGCACAATTTAAGTCACTTCCGTCGTAGACTCTTCTTTGAGAGTACTCATCATTTTAGAGCATTCTTACTCATAACCATGCACAATTTAAGTCACTTCTGCCGTAAACCCTTCTTTTGACTGCACCAGTCATTTTAGAGCGCTGTTACATATAACCCACATACAATTTAAGTCGCTTCCACCGTAAATGCTTCTTAGAGAGCATAGGTCGTTTTAGAGCACTTTTTACATAAAACCACACACAGTTTAAGTCACTTCCGCCGTAAACCCATCTTCCACTCCCAGTCGTTTTAGAGCGTTCTTACTTGTACCAAGAATAAATTCCTGCTTGTACCCATGCATATTTTAACGACTTTAAAAAAAACGTTGTGACAAAGTGAATCATTCACGCCAGAATCGTACTTGAAATTGAAGTCGCCATTTTAGAAAAGGTAGGCTGCATAGTACGCGTGTTTACACAGATTCGTGCGTTTTTCAAAACGGTTACAGGGGACTAAAACGACACAATCGTGTTGCAAATTAAAACGGCACCACTTTGGGACGAAAGTACAAAACACTACTTACCATTTTACTCAGGATTACAAACGCAGAGTATTATTAGTTTTTAACGTAAATTTTCCACAAAAGTAAAAAAAAATCGTCGACAACTGACCGCATAGGGTCGCAATTTAGAATGACTGAATGGGACAAGGGTAGAATTATCACATGACAAGCAGGGTCCTGTTGAAGTTACCACCTTTCTCCCAGGCCGCAGTCAGCAAATCCACCAAGTGCTCAAAAAAAGAAGGTGTAACTTGTTTCTATCTTTTCCCACCAAGTCTCAAAAAAACTGCCCCGGTCTCGTACCAAAGATATGTCTATCACGGCCCCTCCCCCCTCTTCCCATCCCTCTGTTTCTGTTGCTGCCTCCACCCACTGCTACGGAACCAGGAGCAAGACAAAAATGTCCCTTGCTGTTCACCGATCCTCCTCCACCACCACCACCCACTCCTCTTCTACCCACCCACCATCCTCCGTTGCCCCCTGCACATCTTCAGTCCATTCCAGGAGTGATGTACTGCATCCTATGTGAATTCTGTACCGCTATCTACATTGGCGAAACCAAACGGCAACTACATGAAAGATTAAAAGAACATGTAGGAGGCGCCCTTAACGAAGTCTGCCCGTCACCACAGAAACACAAGTCATGCCATTTCTTGGAATTAAAGCTCTGTGCTACTCAAGTCTAATTCACTCAACAAACCCGACCTGAGAGCTCGGGAATCTTTGGCCATGAAACGTTTTCAATAACATGGAGTCCCTTTGATGAAATTGGCCAACTGTGCACCCCAGTCTGGCCTCCAAGCTCAACCAACAAAAGAGTGTCCAGATGCAGCGATCTATAAAGATCACTGGCGACCTAGCGCTAGCGCATTGCTCAAATGAACGCCATCGCCACATGATGTGAAAGAAGTTTATGCTGTTTTGTGAGCGGACTTCTGATGAAGGTGGTCGACTAAACCACCGAATATTTAAGTAGAATTTTCTTTGTTGTTCTCAGTTTGTGGTAATGTGTTCCTCCCTGTTTTTTAATGTCCGCCGGTAAGTATTTTCGAAAGGTAAGTATTTTGAGGACACAAAGGAAAGTATTTTGAGGAAAGTTACACAAAACTTTTTTTAAAGTCTAAAGTAAACATAGATAACATATTTCTGGATCCAAAGTCTGCGGAAAACACCGGTTACTAGTCAATAGAGCGGTATTTGAAAAACGTCACCAAAAACACAACACAATACTACCAAAGAACTATGTTTGTTCTTCTTTGGTGGTATTGTGTTTTTTGTGATATCCACAATCTAATGCCGATTATGAAAAACTGAGTCTTATTTTTAAAAATTTCGAAAAAGGGCTTGGAGCATTTGCAAAGCTTGGCCGGTTGCTGGAAAGCGACTCCGAACCCATTACAAAATTTGTGCTTAATAGCTTTTGCTGTCCTCTCCTCGGATGTCACGTATAAGAGGATTTAAGACTGTCAGATAAGGGAGTAAAACATTATTTAACAAAGCCCAGTTCAGATGATTAACGAAAAATCAGTTAATGCCAGGCTGCCAGGATAGTTGTTTCTCGCCAGTGCTGCAAAGATCCGAAAAATCTGGGAAATTATTGCCGTCGATTTCCAATTCAAAACCCGATGTTGCGCATAAACGCAGTGGATGAAAGGAAAACACAAGAATCCAACTCAAACTGCACAATTGTTGGATAATCGAGGGAACTCCTTTCAGAATCATGGCCCTCAATATTTTCCTGGTGTTGCGTCTTTCTGTAAATGTTTTAAACTCTGACAACATATTTTCATTCGAATTTGAAGTACAAATTTCATAGCAGGGGTGGTCCAAAATCACGCTGACGACAATTAAGGCATAGATCATACACCAATCTCCAGGGAGTTAAAGTGCAAGATTTGAACAATCGGCAACCGGCAATAACCGTGATTGTTTAAAGACATTATCCACACGTATACACACAAATCACCACTTGTACACAACAGTACACTACTTAGTCTTGAATTTTCGAGGAAATTCCATTCCTCTTCTTCAGGTGCAAGATGCATACAATTTTAGTCTGAACAAATCTTCCTCACGCATATCGAAAACAGTTGAGGGAAATGGGGCAGCGCTTCACTCATCAAACGCAGCGCTACATGCTTTGTTGTGAATCAGTGAGTTGCATTTGAAGTTTGAGGAATTTGGATTGGGCATAATTTTAAACGAAAATAAGCGTAAAGTAAAGGTATGCATTTTTGCAGGAAAGTGGGAAATTGGAATTTTTTGCCTCCTTTGGCGAAGTTTACATTTTTTTCCCCAATTTGCTGAAGTGTTTAAAATTAAAAACAAAAGTACAAAATAAATACTTGATATGTATCAAGAACGGCAACACGTTACTAGTACTAATAACTGGTACTACTTTATACCGGACATCGTTAGTATATACAGGGTATGCACAACAAAACAAGGGATACTATACAAAGGTAAATGTTCAGTATAAAGATTGTTAGTAGTAAAACTGATAACAATTTTGCGACGCTTCATACACGCTTGCCTGTGCATGAGGTCACATCGTGAAAAATAATGCCACACACCACTCTGTAAACACTGGCACTACTCAATTCTTTGCACAAGTCGCAAAGTATCAAAAAATATCCCATTGTGCCATGACAGGCTTCACAAAACAACCCAGATGAATTAGTAATTAAACCACGAAATATTGGTGGCAATATGAAAACAAAATTGATTGGCAGTACTCTTATGACACTTCAATGTGAATTCAATTGTTTGACTGGTCATTACTGATATATCACACATTCAAATTTTGTGAATATTTACAGTTTTTGTTTTTCCAAAAGCAATTTCATGTATTTCATTTCTTTCAACCAACTTACCATCGTCAGCAAAACATTAGTAGTTCCATCGCACTCATTGTCGCTGAAAACAAAACAAAAAACGGAAAGAGGACGAGCATGCAGCCTTGAGGCACGCCACTCAGTCACATACTTCCAATGAGGGGCTTTGATGATGTTTAGTATTAGTTCTATACTAACCAGTACAAAAAAATGGCAAAAGAGCGGATTCATGTAAACGGATAAGACTTCATCGGAAGCATTCCAACACTGCATTGGAAAGTGCAGTACTAATCTTAGATCAAGGCAATATTCAACACAATCAAATTATTATGAACAATGCTACATTTTTACAGATGGCTGAAATGATCTAATCAATCTGTTAGAGAGTTTGGTTGAAATCCTCCTAAATGCACTTTCCAGTTGTCACATCTTGTGGTATTATCATGGCATTTAGTTAAGTTTAACACCTAAAAAATAAACTGGAATTACAAAACTGTCTAAAACTTGACTTCCTTCGCTTTCAGGCCGTAACTATAAACACATTACACCTACTGCTATATTCTTTTTTAATCCCATGTACTTTTCTTTTGTAGAAGACGTGTGTGTACGAGTCGACGGCAAATGTGAGTTCATTTAGGCTCCAAGATACTAACCTTAAGACTTTTGTATGGTGAGCTTATTTGAGCGAACGTTACTTGATTAAAGTAATGGCAATTTATACATGCTTATGATGATTAATAAAATCAATACAACTCTGAATTTTTATCTACGGAGAATAGCTGATCATTCGAATTAAACCAATTTTTTTGCACTTAACGACGCATTTTAGAGATACTAAAACATAATGCTTATTTTGCTTGTAAGATTAGATATTATTACGTATAGTAAGACTCAACTTCTTTCATTTTGAGTTTTATTTAGATTTAATTTAACGTAACATTTAATGTGTACTAGTGAACAATCAAACTCGAAAAATACTTTCTTTCTCATCATACTCGGAATGTTGTGCAAACGCACTTACACATTTCACTAGTAGCAATTACGTTGCTCTAACTGCAAAACGGTATGTAAACACGGGAATGTTGTTAGTTCATCAGGGTACAGCCAATTATCCACGAATCAACTGCAACAGCAATCATAATGAGCCTCCACTACACATGACAAAATCGTGTTATTTACTTACCTCACTGAATTATAGTAAGGAAAAAAATAACTGCAACTGGAATACATCGTATGCAGAAAGTTTGATAATTGGGAAAACTGAGTACTAGGATGGCAGAGCTCCGCTAATTATAACCAGTGTTCTAGAGGCTAGAGAAAATACGTCTGCGTACACAGTTATGTATTGATCAGCAAGGTTATTTGGACTTCTGAGGGGAAAATAAAGGTATTTTTTTCCAAATATGATGAACATAGTCATCGCATCCACAGTTTGAATTGATGGATTTTGTAATAACTGCTAGTTTACAGTTAAAACCAAAGTGATTGTCAGTTAAGCTTGATTATGTCGGAGTTAAATACATTATATGTTCAAACACTCCACAAACACCGAGTTTGGTAAATTTTCAACAAACAGATAATGCAAAATACTCGCATTCGTCTTCTTCCGGCCTTTTTAAGCTGTTAGTTCTTGTTTACCTACATCATCATCACACCTGCTGTCATCTGCTTCCAGATTTGAAAATACCATGTTTTTCCTACGATATTTGGAAGGCCGTTGTGTTTTCCAACGATGTGCGAACTGTTTTCCAACGATGAGCGAACTGTGTGGTTAGCTTGTCGTGCACTGGTGTGTGACACGTAGGAACAAAGGGGGCTGAAGATTCATCAGAGGAATGCCACATTTTTCATAGTGCTGGATGGAAAGTGATTCTAGGTCACGAAGATGAGGGTCCCAACTTTGATTTTAGAAGGGTGGTGGTTTTATTCCACCAAATGTTGTGGCCCGGTTCACTGTGATGGAATGCGATGCCATTTTCTTGCATTTTATTCTTAGTGTCAGCTATGTGCTCTTTCAGATGGTTGTTAATCCCTCTCCTTGTCTCGCCAATGTAACAGCTTAAACAGCTTAAAAAAGCCGGAAGAAAACGAACGCGAGTATTTTCCATTATCTGTTCGTCGAAAATGTGCCAAACTCGGTGTTTGTGGAGTGTTTGAACATACAGCGTACTTAATTCCAACATAATGTTATCCCAAGTTCAGGTAATTCGTCGCACAGTTTCTTTCAAGTTAAGCTTGAGTAAATTCGGTTCGGGCCACAAACTTGGTGGCAACGATTTTGGCTTTCATATCACTACTTTATATGCAAAAACTTTATGGTTCTCTTTACGCTTATGGGGTTTTTGTATGCAACATGATACCGCTGAAGTAACCCTCTTAAATTATATAGTTTAGTGCGGTATCCTTATTAAAACAATGTCATTTCTTTTTCCAGCAAATGAACAAAATATTTTATGAAAAAAAAGAGAAAAGACAGCCTTGCAGTTAGAGCTGTTCGAGCAATTCTAATACGTCCCTTTGGTTTATATTAATCAATGAATGGCAGTCAGTATTACACAAAGTTACAAATATTATGTCACAGAGGAATGCTACTAATGTGCCAGTTGGCGAAGGGGAAATAAATAATTTAACGTGCACTAAAACAAAGTGCAGAAAACAAACTGTACAGGTTTAAAAACCAGATAAAAAATATTCTGCAAAAACGTGTTGTGTATGAAGTAAATCACACCAGTCACAAAGGCCCATACTTTATGGTGCAAAAGTGCACGTGAAAGACAAGAACCTAGAGTGTAAGACAAAGTAAGTCTGGACAACAACATCCTTCAGTTTACATAAAATTACGTTTGTGAAATATACTTTTGAAGGTATTTTTCCTTGAAGTTCATGAATTCTTAAGTTTCGACTGGGCTACTTCAGTTAGGTGGTTTTTTTGCGTAATTACAACGCCAGTGAATCCTTTACATGCAAATCAAAACTTTACACGCATGTCAATCAACAGTACACAAAACTAAATTTCGAAAGCATCTGCTAAAATGTGTTCATTGCCAGCCACGGATTGGCTAGGGCTTCTGGACTTAAGTAC
>JAHWFP010173438.1:0-23696 GCA_023313725.1 Lithobius niger | reverse complement strand
TGGCGTCTGTCAGCTCTCCTCGTGGCCCCGAATCAGGTGAATGAGATAAAGCAGTGAAGAGTTGTCAGCCAGAGCGACAGCTGCAACAACTTCTGTTGCACTCTGGGTCGGTCAATGCTGTATAAGTGGCGATGGTGATGTTCACTTCTTGGTGTTTGCATCTTGTTTGTTGGTGTTTGGGTTAGCGTTTTCCATCGGGCATTGCCTCTGTGAGTTTTGGGCAGATTAGAAGAATGATATTTTGGAGTGCTGGTTCCTGGATGTTCATCAATGGGATTCCTAGGTCTAAGTGTTGTCTGGCGATCGTTTCATTGGCTCGGATGTGTGCGCGAGTTTCATTGGAGCAGCACTTTTGTGCTAACTCGCCTTTTTGTTCTCCAGTATAGATTGTTGTGCACTCCAGGCAAGGCAGTGTGTGTATCGCTGCTTTTGTCTAGGGGAGGGATTGGTTTGGAAGAGCTCTGGTCGGTAGTGTTGGTCGTAGTATTGGGCGGTACCTGAAAATTTTCAGCCGGTGCCGTACCAAGCTTAGTACCCCAGTACTTGATTTTCCCCGGTACTTATGGAAGAGGCGTTATCTGGTATCAGGAGTGAAAACTGGTTATTTTTGTGCTGGTCTGGTTTTCTATAGGCTCCTGCTGTGCAATCTGGATGGTGTTGGAGAGTGAATTTTTTCCACAAAAATACTTTTTAAGTCGTTGGGGAAAGGAACTAGTTGAATTTTTGTGCTGGTCCTCCTTTTGCTGAGTTTTACTTGTGCAAAAATGTCGGAAGGTTATCGTCAGTTGATGGTTTTAGTTTTCCAGCTTATTCAGCATAAATGAGGTTTTCATTCACCAGCCAGGTGAGGCTGGCTTGGATCTTGTTGTGGATGCAAATTTCTAGTTGTCTTTATTGGCTGGGAGTTCTGATTCATTCAGGTTTTTTTCTATTTTCTTGTTGCAAGCCTTGGAGTCCAGGACTACTGTGGTATTAGACTTCGTCTGGTTTGCAGATAGTGATGTCGGAAGGATTTTATCGCTCGTAGATATCGTGTGCTAACGCTGCCGGGGGCCTGTTTGAGGATGCAGCGCTTCATGCAGTAGCTGACCTCTTGACTCTTGTGCCCACTGATTTGTCAACAAGCACTGGATGTCGGCTGCCAGGTTAGCATGGTCATTAGCTCGAATTTGCCCGTGACTGGAAAGCATTTTGGTTCAAGCGACAGTACTTCATGTTCATCTCAAGAGAACTCAAATAGATGGTGGTGGTGGGTGTTTGGTAGAGGATTCTCTTGGAGCTGGATGTCCGAAACATCTCTTTCCATGATATTACAAGCTTGTGCTGCCTTCTCAGCTTCGGTTTTGGGAGTCACATGGAAGGGGAACGGGGACTAGGTGGCGGTTATTTTGGCTGCGTCGCAAGTTGGGTTCGATTTGAGTCTGTTTCAGTCTGAGTGGTGGTGAATTCTTCGAAATAGCTTTACGGGTGTTACAGCCACGAGGTCAAACGGTTGGGGCTCGAAAACTGGCCGTGTAAACAGTTTCATCAACTTGAGGAGGTGTTTTTATTCTACAATAGACTTCACTTTCTAACGCTTGAAACTTACTTGTGCCATTGCGGTGGAGAGGTGTCTAGGTTTAGACTCATTTTGGAGAAGTCTATACTGGTCTTCTCTTTCATTTCGGAGGGTTTTAGGGTTCGGTGGCATTCCGATAGCTTCTCAAATGTAAACAGTCTTGTTGCATGTTACCGATTTAGAGGCTTCGTGACGACCTTGACTTTTAGGGTGACCTTCGAGTCGCAACAATTCACTTTTGTTTACATGCGAGATTAAATTTAAGGAGTCGTAGACCACTTGGTTCAGGAATTTTTTTTAATGATTTTTTTTTTAATAATGCTTGTGTGATGATGGAACAGGGGTACGCGCCCTTAATTAGTTTAAAGGCGAAAGGTAAATTCTACTTTGGTTATTTTTCAACATCTTTGCGGCCAAGTCACTCTGGAACCAAATAACAGAAACTAACACTATGGTTTGGTGAATTTTCGGTAGTTATTATTACATAGGGTCGGTAGCGTGCACCAGGGGAAGGGGGGAACACATTACCCTTGCCGTTTCGAAAGAAAAAAGTGCCTTATTTTTCTTTCCTGCATTGATAAATGTTGGTTGCAGCGAGGAGAAAGTGCCAAGAGCCCTAAAAAGGGTAAAAAGAAGGCCAGGCAGGCCAAAAAAGGGGCAAAAAATGGTAAAAAAAAGAGACTGACATGCTAATAAAAGAAAAAAAATCACTAGAAAAAAAGCCTCTGCGTGCCCTTTTACTGAAAGTTGCCCCTCTCCGATGTCTGCACACACTACTGATAGTGGGCGATTCAAATCATACAATGTAATCTAAAACCTTCATCAGGCTTCACACATCAGACACAACCAGTTTTTCAGTCACATGTCAATGGCCAGACAACTTGTGTTGCACTCTAGGACACGCACTCACACAATAACAGTGTTGTCCACACAACATGTCCGCACAACAGTGTTGTGCTCTGGGAGGGCGATGGCGCTGTTGGAGTCTTGCGTTTTTTTGCTGTGGCATCTTTCGTGGATCAGCGTCTTCCATTAAGTGGCCAGACTTTTTGAGAGTTCTGGGTGGATTGAAAGAGTGATATTTTGGAATGCTGATTCTTGGATGTTCCTAGAATTTTAGTGGAGTATGGCGATCATTTCCATGGCTTGGAGGTGTGCGTCGGCACGTTGAGTTTGATTGGAGCAGCAGTTTTGTGTTACTCCAGTGAATGGCGTGTTGTCGTGTACTGAGGTGTACAACAAAACACACTATTGACTACAATAACACAAGAGTGCTGCTCCAACCAAACACACATGGCGACACACATCTCCAAGCAATGGAAACTATCGCCATACAACACATTAAAAACCTAGGAATCCTGTTTATGGACATCCAAGAACCAGCATTCCAAAACATCATTCTTTTAATACGCCCAGAACTCAAAGAGAGTATTACAGCCCGACGGAAAATGCTGATCCATACAAGATGCCAAGAGCACGAAGACGGCAGCACCATCACCAGTTAACCTAGACCACTCCCAGAATGCAACACAAATTGTATGGGCTGAAAAAAAGGTTGTCTGATGTTTTAAGCCTAATGAAGGTTATCAGATTACATTATATCACCATTACTTTGTAACAATAAATAGCACAAATGTGCCAAACCATGTTGATTTCTGTTATTTTGGTTCTAGCATAACTTGTTAACCAAGATGTGGGAAAATAAAAAAAAGCAGAATTCACCTTTCGGCCTTTAAACACAAAGTTGGCTTAAGTTGACATGAAAATGTTCACAGAACAAGGTGGTAACTCAAATTTGTCTTTTTCGGGTTATCTCTAAACTGAAGCCTAAAATGAGAATATTTAATAATGTTAGCTGTGCACAGAAACTATCAGCACCCGAAAGGTATTACATCAGTTTTCAGTTGCATTATGTGAAGGTTCACATTATTATTCCTGTACAACGTAAATATCAGCACATCTTTGTGTCTTTATTTTCCTGTTAGACTGAATGCAACGTTTCAGAAACTATCATCACTGATAGAAACTTTTTAGCCTACATGTAAAAAAATTTTCATTAAACAGTGGCCTAAGAAAAGTCATTATCGTGCGTAAGATAAGAGAAGAGGCATCTGGTCAACTGCAGATATGTATTAAAACGCTATACGGCTAGAGAGACTTATGCGTGTCGCTGTTTATCGTTTTCCAATTGGCAAAATTCCACAAATTTTGGATTTAACCTGATCTACTGAGCTAGCCTGCATTTAAGGCAGAAATTATCAGAATCTTTAATACAGAACTTAGTTTTCAGTGCCAATACACTAAATTCAATACACTGTTTAATTTTGCTCGCATTCACATAAGACAAGAAACAACCCCTTGAGGAGCAGACCTACACTGCCAGTAGAATTGTATGCTAAGTTTGGTGAGATCTAAGTGCACTTAGTTTTATAGTATTTTGTTTTGTCAAGATACAAAAGCTGCACTTCACATCTAAGAAAATACAGAAAGCACTCGAGACCCAGTTTAACTAAGCAGCAGCAATGATTTGTACCTGGGAAGCTGTTCGCATTCGCAGGCGCAAGGAAGCAGCAGGTCGTTGTAATTGATCATCTTACGCGAATAGTGCAGAGCCGAAAAACAGATATCTCTCACTGGAACTGCCTGTAACCAGACAATAAAAACATGCAGGTTACATATCATGCAGGACGGGAAAGGAAATGAACCCAACGTCAGGCAAAATGGGACTCGGGGCCAGTTTAGCATGCCAATTCTGGCAAATTAGGTTAAAGTGTCTTTCAAGCAATTTACGTGCACGTCTAGAAGAAAGGACAAACGATCCAAGGATAAGCAAGAGATAGGAAACTTTGATAGTGAGCTGAGGCAAAAGAAAAGTCTACCACTGAGGCTACAGGGACGATGTAGGATGCACACAGAATACGAACTTTGTGATTGGATTCATAGGAATTTGTTAGTCAACAATCAGAAACAAAGAACAAAAGACTATCACCAAAATACTTCAACTCCAGGAACAGGAAAAGAGGGTTCTTAGGCTGAAGAGGTGACCATTACTTCTGTCAGTGTAGTTGAGTTGCAGGGTGACCATTTGAGAATTCTAACTTGTGTGAAAATTGGAAACGTTCGCATCTTTTGCATGATCTTCTCCTTGTGAAATATGTTGGGTGACTGTCCCACAATTGAGACACATGTGCAAAATTGTAAGCACTAAAGCTCCCATTCGTACCAAATGTTTCACACATATATTTTTTGTCATATGAAATATTTAAAAAATGGCACAGACATATATTTAGTTGTTGCTAATTGAGACGACAATGATGAGTTTGAAAGTTTATGAAAAATCACTATACTGACAATAACACAGTTTGTGGTCGAGTGATGGTGAAAGGAAGACTGCTTTTTTTTTTACTTTTACCAAGGGTGACAACCGAACGTAAACCTTTACAACAGGATGGTTTGATAACATCACCTCGGTAACATCAGCTTATATTGCCATGTAGGGCAAGCACACTATTTTAGCACCTTGGACGACAGAGTGCCACGCCTAGCCCCCAACGTTAACCATACAGATTCCAATGTGTGGCGTTGGTGGCGGTGGTAGTGGCAGGGCACTGCACTCAATACACCCATTTTTTTTTCTATCTTAGTGGTTAGCTTTACTGCCAACACTAAGGCTAAAATAACACACTTATGCTCGTTTGTGAAGCGATGCATCAAGAACAACGAATGCATACGGGAGTTTTACCAGTTAGACTAATAACTAAAGTTAAAATAGATATAACAGTTGAACGTTAAGTTGCGCTCAACAACGGTGTGGGAGATGTGCAAGTTTTGCTCATTTCATGAAGTATGTTACGAAATTATAGAACTATTATTTTTTTAATCTATGTTGATTAGACTGCAACATGTATAGCTAAAATTAGGTGATCCATTAATGTTGCAATGACTTGCATTTTGCTTGAATCTTTTCCGATAATGGTCATAAAATGTTGAATGTCTAAACGATTAAATTTTTGTCATTTCTCATTCAATGAATTGGCCACAGTTTGGCGGATTTTGACTTTGATTAAACAGAATGATCAACATGGGTCAGCAGCACAACAGTAAAGTATTGGTGGTGCAATTTTTCATATTAAGACAAACCTTTACACAACAATGGGCAATAGATTTATGGCTGAACTTATGAATCAGTGGTTTACATGTATCTTCCCATGGTAATAGATGATTAAGTTAGATTCATTTTTAGATTAGATTCAGTCGGATTTAGCTAATCCAGGAAGCGTTGGTACCATGGCAATGATACCTTTGCCATAGCGATTAAATTTCAGCCGCGAGAATGCAAAGGCGAGTCGTTGCGTAAACGCGCCCTTACCATCACAATTTTTTTATTTAGCGCTTCTCAGTCTCAGTAGGCATTGGAGGTGAATCATTTGTTGGTGACAGTGTCGTCTTCTTCAAGAAGTGTTGTAATGAAGTTTTTCCAACACTCTTGAAGAGGGCAACACTCTCATCAACACATGAAGCTCCTTCAAAGCCCACTGAGAAGCACTCAATTCAAATATTGTGATCGTTGTGAAAATCTGTTAGTGGTACTTGCTGTATTCTGGACACTAGCCTGAAGGAGATGGAAGGATGTGAATAAGACCACCGAATACTTGCAGTGGAGTGTTACTTGAACGTTTTGGTTGCGCGTAAATAAAACTTTTATTTGCTATCTTCCAACCAAAGTAAGTGTCAATTTTTTCAAAGATGTTGCCATAACGATACATTCAGTGATCATTGTATGTAAATATATTGTCAGGTACGGTAAGCAGTTTTTCATAATGGTAGTAAAGTTCAGTCATCATGGGCATACAACACATCACTGAATTAGGAAGTCTCTTGCTACAAATAAAATCTACGACAAAAGCAAAACACACTTGTAGAATAGGTTGATGGATCTACGGTACCAAGCAGATAGTCCATAGGGTGATTAGTGTACAAATGTGATTGTGTAAATGTACAGATCAGGTGCTTGCGTGTGTATCATTGCCAGTCCTTCCAAAACCACCTAGTTTAACTTGCCTGGAGACAGTTTGACGCCTTTACTACACAGACCACCGTGAGCAAACTAAACAGAGTTCCAAAGCTGTCTGTTACAGAGTGGAAATTGAAACGACCTTTCAACAAGAATGATTGATTCCATCCACAGTTAGTCAATAAACTTATCAACCACCTCGTGGGCAGAACAAGCAGATAATGAGATAACCACTAAAAACGACATCACTTTTGTTATGCAGAACGCCCATGAGTTGGCCGAGTTCTGATTGTATACCCCTCAGCCACATTTTTTGTTATTTCCAGCCGTCTTAACAGAAAATTCAGTTAAATTGCAGTTAGCCACCGTTTTCTGACCACTCTGGCCAACTACAAATTCAGCCGGCTGAAGGCTAATTTTTGGCTAAATCGATCTAAATGAAGCAAAGATAGCAAAGATGAAACTCACTGCACACGAATGAATGACGGAATATGAGGAAATTACTACTTTTTTTGGACTGACAAATAAAAAAAAAGGAGAAATCTGTGATGGGGAATGAATCTCAATGAATGAATGAATGAATCTCTGAAACCCTCAATCTCTACCCTCAAAATATAACATTTAAATAAAATCCGAGCCACACCACGTACATGTGTCCCAACTTTATAACTTAACCAGACTTAAACGTTAAAAAGGAACCAAAAGTTCCTTACATGCTAATACATGCTAATGACCATACAAGCAATGACGCTCATAAAATGCTGGCGAGAGAAACTGATTTTCAAAACTATCAAAACGTAAGATAGTCGAGCAGTTCACCATTAGAGACAAGTTGCAAATAATTTTGATTGCTTATGCTTAGTGTTGCTTTGATGTATTATAGCTTTAAAATTTGCGGCTTTAGCTGTATTTTATTAAGCGGCTAGGCCAGGCGGCGGCTGAGGGGTATATCTGATTGTAGATTTGGAAGGTACTGATGGCTGACATTGTAACAAATAGTTTGTGTCCTGGGCCAATCTGTCTCCAGAAGGAGGAGTTTCAAAAGGTTTGGCTTGGTAGTTTAGGAACGCACCGCTTCTTGTGATGCGTTGAGTTTCCAATTGTTACTCTTCTTTTGCCAACAAAATATATTAGAATGTTACGTATTACGGATTAGAATGTTACGATTCCAAGTTGCACAAAACTGACCCTGAAGTAATATTTACTTACACGTAATTCTGGCCGTAGAGTGCTGTCCTGATGTACAGTTGGAAGTGCCTAAATTGTAAAACAAGGAGATTAGTAAAATAATATGCAGCCTCAAAACTCAAAACCCTCAAAACTCGTCAAATAGTTATACTTTTACAAGTGTATTCTTTTTGTTGTTATTCTTGTTGGGAGAAGAAAAAACCAACAGATTTTAGTCTTAAAAAATGCATGAGTGTATAAAATATGGATGTAAGCCATAAAAACTTGAAGCTCTAAGCATAGATACAAGAAAACGACATGTAAGCCATCAGCGTCGCACTAATATATGTGTAAAAGACGCTGGAGATTCTTTTACACATATTAGTGCAACGCTGTTGGCTTACATGTCTTTTTCTTGTATCTGTTCCTTTAGAGCTTTACATTTTTGAAGGCTTACATCATATTTTATATGCTTAAGCTGAATTTAGTACTAATTTGTTAATTATCGGGAACTATTAGTTCTTTTATGTCAATAATAAAAAGCTAAGAAAGAACTTTTTTGCACCTTACTATTTTATGGATTTTTATGGTGCCTGGAATATTTGCTTTTACTGTGTTTACTTAGGTTTGAAAATAATCAAAATGTTGGTTGGATGAATTGAAAATTAACACAAGTTTGATTGGTAGAAATTGTGGCTGACAGCATATTTGTAAATAATAAAACTCTTAAAGAGTAGCCTAGTTGACAGTGTTTGTTTATTGTATTTAAAAACGCAGATGCTTTAAGTAAATTAGGAGTCTGTGGATTGTACTTTTGAAGGAGTGGTCCTCCAAATTTAAAATTTGAGGCCAATGATCAGCAGCATAAGTAGTCATTGACAATCCCGGTCAGTACAAGTTTACCATAGTGATGGGGGATGGGGGAGGGGAGTAGGGAAGCATTTCATTGAATTACAAATGCTGGAACTCAAGTTTCTTCTGAAATAAAAAAAACCCCATTCCATCCCATGGGGATGCCAGTTTTGGGTACAATTGTTGGCTTTTGGTGGAGACACGAACCGTTTGTTTATCATAAATATCAAAGACAATGCTTCTTTCGTTCTGTGCAGCAATGGTTACCCACTGTTCGCCAGATAATGCCGAAGACAATACAGTATTTCGTTCTGTGCAGAATAAAATAGTGGGTGTCGGCCAATAAGCTTTAAAGCTTTTTGAAGGCCCAAATGGCATACGTTGGAACCACCATCATGTCAGTTATTTGTTGCCTCATGAGGGAGGAAACCGGAGTACTCGGAGGAATTGCGTAGCAATGGTTTTCCTTAGTTCCCATGGTTTCCAACAGTTCGCCAACAATGTTGAACACTGCTGTATTTCATTCTGTGAAGCAATGGCTTCCCGCATGCTATTACTGTTGTGTTGCCTACGACCGTAAGTGATTAGCATTCAGTTTTCTCCGCATTTCAGAATATGCCTGCTCACTCAAAGCCATTAAACAGTGGGCCCCAAAAGTCCAGCCAAGTCACGTGCCATTGCAAATCTACTTACAGGAGAACCATGAAAATATACATACACGAACTAACTCCAGCAACACGTAATGGCGATAGTTTGAACGATATTGGAATGGTCCTTCTAGGTCATCCGATGTTAACTTTTGAACTACATGTCGTAGAATAACTGTGTAAGTTGATAGAAACATAAGCCAATGCCAAATTAAAAAAAAAAACGAAATTCGGAGAAGAATCGTAGGATTTGTAGACAATCAGAGCTGCCAGTAAAAGCTGCATTCTGTACATGGACATGCAACAAAAAAGTCACCCATGTGACTACATGCGCCGGAGTACTGCAGTGTAATTTTTACTGCTAACTTAGCTTGCCTGTAAATTCTACAATTCTGTTCCAAGTCTCATTCTGTTATTAGTTTTGGCATTGGCTTACAATTCTCTACAACTCTCCAGTTTACAACGTTATTATACAATGTGTACTTGTGTAGTTCAACAGTTACAGTTAACATAATGATGACCTTGAAATTCCGCCCCAAGGTCAGCCAAATTATCTACATTACCGGTCCCCCAAGCCATAGATTTTTACATATTTTTTTTTTATTTATCTATTTCACAATCGGACCACAAAATGATCCATACATATATCAATTAATGTAGGTTTAACTGGCCTAAGCCATACAAATAATCTGGCAATTGCAAACCCAGCCAAAGCTAGCAAAAACATAAAACAAAACGGTGTTTGTCGTCAACTACATTGTGTCCCATTCATGGTACTCCCTCTTTGACTAGCAAAGTGGGTAGTCGTGTGTACAAGAGTGTTGGTGGACGCCAGCACCCCTGAGCGGGAAGCCCCAAACTGCCGTCCTCCTGATAGCAGTAGCCGACAAAAGATTGTTCTCCACCAACAGTTGACTGGCGGTTATTACATGAAATATACCTGTATATTTGTAGGAAACAGTTAAGATTTACACACGCAAGACTGTTCAAAGATAAATGTATTAGGAAGAAATAATAATACAAAATAACAGTACGCTGGATCACAGGGATCATAACTAGATGAATAACACTGTTTCAGAGCTCAGAAAGCTTCGGGCATTATATGTTTGGAAATAATGAATTTGTACACAAGTTAAAAATGTTATACCTTATTTGATCAAGCAAAAACACGTAAAAACAGTACAACTTTTTTATTATTACTAATTATAGTCAAAAAGGGTGGCTGCGCCTCCCGACAATGTATACCGCTATAGGAGGGATAAAAATAAATGGCCTAAGTGAAGGTCTGAAGGTGGTCAGTTGAAAACCAAGTATTTATGTTGGCGTCTATGAGCGCAGGTTGTTCGTATAATTTTTTTAGATTCTGTACTGTGTGGTCCATCTGTTGCTGAATAGTTGTTACCAAAGAGGAACGATAATTTGGTAGGACAAGAAGCACCAATATGCCATTTTTTGCTTAACAAACTTACTTCCGGCTGACGCCAAGGATTAAATGAAGAAGACAGTTATGTTGCGGGAAGGAGACGGCAATCTACAGTAAGGAGACGGCCATGTTGGTGTTAATGACGTCATATTACACCAGAAAAGCGCATCTATAAAATGTGACTGTTGGCTTGCTCGACAAACGGAAATTCATAAAAAAAGAAACCTAATCTCCGTTTATTATAGTTTACTTTTTTACTAAAGTAAATGCTTTTTTTTTCGTCCGCTAGGAACGTAAACAGAGATTTAATGTTCATAACTCAGTTCATATCATCTTAAATTTAATGTTCATATCATCTTCAGGTAGTTAACACCAATTTCGAATCTAATGGACTGTAAATAGGTGGTAGTGTTTGGAGTTTTTATTACGTGCCTGAAGATGATAGTCGGCTAGGTTTTTCCATCGACAGCTAATTGACTATCGAAAATTCGCCAAGAATTGTTAAATCGTTCTTGCCTATCTGGAATATGACGTGTTTTCCTCCGTGCGTAAGCAATGTTCCATCCTGATCCAGGCAAATGTAAGTATGTTAATATCACATTCAGTGTTAACTAAAAGTTAAGAAGCATGCATATCAGCACTGAATATGATGCTAATAAACTTATCGCTGCCAGAAGATAATTATAAATAAATCATGAACTAAAAACGTATTGGATACTGTAGTCTCACAAAGCCAGTTGTTTCATGCTGACTGCCTCCTGGCTATATATATCGTCTCCTGGAGACTATTTTGAACTCAATAGTTTTAGCCGAGTCATTTTTTTATTCCTTTATTTTGACCCTGCTACTTTGACAGTCGGCCATTTTCTCGGGGAGAAATTTTGACATGTGCTATTGTCCCACTGTTTGTCATCGCTGTAATTGTTCTGCGCTTTGACATGGAACCGGTTCAGTCATGAGGACAGCTCCCATTGAAATTGTGGCGTATAATTGAGCTCGACAGGATGGCATGTTGCCTTGGCTAAATGTTCACTACGTTTACACGGCCACTAGAAAGCGCATTTTAGCCATGTGCTTTAAAAAAAGGCTCAAATCAGGTATGTGTTGTGTACAAGATGGGAGAATGTGCCTTCGTTTAGGAATGCGCTTCATGCAGAACACCGTTGGACAATACTCCACCACTTTCAATCTCCATGTAGAAACTGATTCATTTAAAAAGCCTGTACGCAATCGCAAGACAGTTTTGTGGTTTGCCTAGTAATGTAGAATTATTTGCCTAACCTACGAATGGCAGCAAGACAAACTGCGATGGGGCCGTAAGAGTTCACCATTTTTCCCCGGCACATACCGATCGCTCAATGCGCTACTAAGTATTTCCATGGGTAATTCGCATCACATCATCTAAAGATCAAACCACGTAACGAAATCGCTTTTAAACGGTGGCGGCAGAATCGAGAAAGTACAACAAACGAGGGTTTACAAGACCAGCGGAAGCAACAGGGAGAAATTACACATCCCCTGGAAGTGCTTTCAAATGGTCATGGAAATGTAATGAATATTATTTGCAGTAAATTTCCATTCTTGAACAGCAAAAGTGATGTAGCATCAATATTACAACATGGATTAGATAGGCGATATAGAGTGAATATCTGTCCTATCTGCACATTTCCCATCCACTTGGCCCTACCGCAGTGGTAAGTTGCCACTCTGCTGGATGTAATTATGCATATATCTATGCGATTAAGCCTGTATTTGTGTAATTACGCCTGTAGTGTGAGTGATCGACCACTTTATCCGGGGAGTAACATCATAGTGTGCGACGAACCTTTTCTGGAAATGTGCACCCTGTAGCGGTTGACAGAAAACAGCGTAATGTAAAAGGCGTTGGTCTGTATCCAACGGTGTGAGAGAATACAACTATTGAGTCTTATCAGTACAACAGAAAGTCTTCTTTCCGGGAGTACCTTATTAGTGTATGGGAATGTCTGTCATACCTTGTGACAATAGCTGCGCGATTACGGCCCAATGTTTGTTTAATTAGGCCTACATCTGTGCGATTAGGCCTATATTAGTGTATTTAGGCCAATACCTGTGTGATCAGGCCTACATTTGTGTAATTAGGCCTGCATCTGAGCGATAAGCCTGTATGTGTGTGCAATTAGGCCAATGCCTGTGTGATTAAGTCTATATTTGTGTAATTCAGAGTAAATCTGTGTGATTAGGCCTGTACTTGTGTAATTAGGCCTCTATCTGTGTAATTAGGCCTCTACCTGTGTGATTAGGCCTATGCTTGTGTAATTAGGCATGTAATTTGTATTGGGGTATTTTCTAAGGAATCCTAACGTATCTAGATAGGCCAAAAACTAGGAAGGACTGATAGAGGAAATCTTTGAACTCCTGCTGCCCTCTCGTTCGACTGATTGAACTAGAAATTCTCTTCTCCGCATGTTTACGTACATAGGTTAATCCTGGATGGCTAAAAGAAACAGCAAATTATTAACTGAAAAATTTCTCACCCTGAGTGAATTGGTGGATTTGTCCTTTGCAGTCCTACTGGGTTCCATGGTTTGAGTGGCCCTCGAATGGAAATGAATGCAGTTGGGGTCACTCCATTCCGGAGGAGGAAACTGAGCGGCAAATGTGGAGTACTTGACAGGTGACTTACTCCCCTTTCGACGCTTAGAACTACTGCGCCGGAAGAGCTTGTGGAAGACGGATACTTTCTCTCCTAAAGAACAGAAAGGTAAATTATGACAACAACTAAGAAAAAAGGAACGAGGAGACGCACCTCAAGAGGAGATGGCTACTCTGGTTAAACATAAAACTGTAAAAAGTAGGTTAAGGACGTTTTCCAATGGCCATAACTGTTTACGAGAGTGGGTCAAGTGACTGCTTGCAAGCGATGGTGAAGTTTTGTTTGTACACATTTAGATAGTCACTTATTTGTTGTATACACATAGTCATGGCTGCTTAATATGTCAACCAGGGTTTGAAAGCGCACGTGTCGGCTCCTTGACCTCAGAAAGACTTGAGTTTGAATGACGATACGCCATTGTGCAAGTAAGGGATGTAGGAAGGGTGTTTTTTGTGTATGTCCTGAGGAAAACTTTTTTATTGTTGCAATGCTTACGTTGTCAACTGATCCACCCCCCTCCCATCAGCAATCTTCATTAAGAGGTGAACCCTCATCTCCCTAATTTGATGACGTAATACTTGAATGCACCCAAATAGTGTATTGCCAAGGTATATGTGTGGTATACTTAGAATAATTACTGGATCAATACAAGGAATACTTCGGTTTGCTGGGTTACCACAAGGAACACATCAGTTTACTGGATTACTAAATGGAAGACTTCGGATTACGTCCATATTAACACCAATATTTTTTAGTTTCCTGCATATCAGATTGAGAATAATAAATATTACTGAAGATTACCTAAGGAATACTCCGATGGTTACTAAGGAATACTGTGGATTACTCGTAGGTTACCGAGCACTTCTACGCTGGGTTACCAAAGTTGATACCTCCACTTTATTTTACATTCTCCCACATCTTTGTTTAAAAAGGCAAGAAAAAAATTTGAGCAATATAAAAAAAAAAAAAAAAACCATGAAAAAATAAACGTTCATTTAAAATCCGGTCGACGCTACAACCATCAACAATTGGGTTTTCGCTCCTTATGTCCAGCAAGGAATTGCTTAACATTAACTAGCAATTATATTAACTAGCAAGGAATTAATATTAACCGATCTTGCTGTCTTTTAGTCGAGTAAGGAATTAAGAAGTTACGGATTGAGCGGGGGAAGGGGGAGGAGGATTGCAGCTGGAAGCATTGGGCAGGCCATCTGCTGGTTGTTGGACAGTATGCTTGGTTAGGTGGCCTGAGAGCTAACAAGACTGTCATGTCATGTCATTTCATGTCATGTGCCAGAGGTCACGGATTCGATCCTGACGTCAGCCATCCCTGGTATTTTTGGGAAGAGGGACCCCTCTGATGCCTCGTGTGCTCATGTCAACTATGAACTGTAAAATATTCCAGGAATTTCCAACTGGAATTACCTAGCAAAATTGACCTTCTTGCCGTCTGGCACCATGACTTCTGGGACTGCTTTCCCGCGATCATGCATGAGAAACAAAAAGCCGCTGCAAATAAAAAAAAGTGGAGGAAAAAACAAGCAGGGGCAACAACTACCTAGTTGCAAGCGGTCTTCTGTACATTTCTGCCACTTTCGGGCCATTTCTGCTTCACATGTCCGTTATTGTTTTATTCTTTTTAAACTAATTTTTGGACGCTGAATGTAATGGTGAAAACCGTTTGTCTCTATCTGGTACCATTCCATAGATGATGGGCTCACTTGTCGACCACTTCCGGCCACGTGTGGCCCACTTCCGATACATCCTTCCGGTTTTTAAAATCCATTTTAACTAATTTTTGGATGTTGAATCTAATGGTGAAAACAGTTGTCTCTATTTGGCACCGTTCCACAGAATAATGACGGGCTCACTTGTCGGCCACTTCCGGTCACTTGTGGGACACTTCCGCTTCATACTTGCGGATTTTTTTTGATTACCTTTAACTAATTTTTTGGGCCCTGAATCTAATGACGAAAACCGTTTGTCTCTATCTGTTTCTGTTCCGGAGTTGAAAAAGGCGACGGTTGGACAGACCAAGTCGTGGCTAAGTCTTCCCAACTTTCACTACACAGAAGACTAACACTTTAACAGGTGCGAAAAAAACAAAAGAAAAAATTAATGGTTTGACACTTTTGTTGTTTATATCGTGTTGTTGTCATTACAGGTTAGGTCAATACTTTGGCTCGAATTTCACTAGGCAGGGTACCAGTAGCGTGCACAGACCCCCCCCCCCCCCCAAGGAGGGCAGAGGCGACTATTAGTAAAAAGGGGCATTGTAGGTTTTAGTGGATATTCAGAATTTCTGGTGTTTTTTTTTTATTTTGCTGTCTTTTAACCCCAGCTTGTACACACACACCTTTTTTTGTGCTTTTCAGACCTTCTTTGCCCTTTTTATGTCATTTTTAGACATTCAGGACCTTTTTTCAGGCACTGCCGAACCAGCAAAATAAGACGAAAAAGCCATTTTTTTTTTTTTTTTTTTTTACAAGAAGCGCATTTTCCGAAAAGGGCAGGGGCAATGCCCCCCTTGCTCCCCTCCTGTGCACGCCACTGGGGTACGGCGTTTCAACTGGTGGGTGAAACTCAGTTTTTTTTTTCTGTGGCTGTTTTTTCCATGGCCTTCCCCCATCATTCTGCTGTTTTATTCCAAGCTTTTTCCTCGCCCCGCTGCTAATATTTTTTGGGGGTGGGGGGAGGCGGGGGGGTAAAGGGCGTGAATTAACCATTTGCATCTCAGTAAATAATTACTAGGCTTGGCCTGCCTCCTCTTCTCATTCTTAAACACTTTCGATTCACTTACAATATTTTTTCCCTGTTGCGCAACAACAGTTCTGACCTCGCGCCATTTCGTTCCATGACGAGGCGAATTTTATTTGTTTCGTTGAAAACGCCGTCAGCAACGCTCACCTTAAAATAGTCTGGCTCATTAAGATTCATGACTGACGGTGTTTAAGAACGCAGGCTGCAATGTGTGCCCACCTGCTTCGAGCAAACACTGACCCAACACTGACAAGTCAGCAAACACACACACCACTTGGCTGCGAGTCTTGCATTCGCAATGCAATTCAACTCAACAATAACTTATTTATTTCATCCCGGCTTGTCATCCTATAAATTGGCTACTTGTATTTTTGGCATTTGTCAACCGACATCAATTTAGGCCCTTCAAACTGGTCGTAAATAAACGACGTTGCACAACAAAGAACGATAATGATGGCAATGCAAACGCAGAAGTCCCGTGTTACAGTGTTACTAGACGGACCCGTGCATGCTGCACGGTGGATTGAATTTTCCAGTCTATCCTCTTCCAGTGTTTGGTCTTCTTAGGACAGTAAATCGCATTTGCAATATTTAACTACATGACTAATCTTTAATTTTACTCATCCACAATGCAACGCGCTGTGACCTTGACCCAACCTTGTGCACTTACATAAGAATGTTTCGTCTGATGTAACCCAGGTTACACCCTGCCCTCTCCCCGTTACCCCTGCACTTCCCCTCCTCCTGTTCCCCCACTTCCCCTCCCTTTCTCTTTGCCCCCCTATGCTCCCTTCTTCTCCCCTTTTCTTCTCTTCCCTCTCCCGTATCTCCCCATTCCTCCCCTTCCCTCTCTTGCTACTACCCTCCCATGTTGGTTCAAGGTGCATCCTCTCCCTCCCCATCACCTCTTCTCCCCTTCCCCTCCACTTGTCTCCCTCTCCTCCCCACCTTTGCACAACCATCCCATGTTAAAGGACAATGTTAAAGGAAATTTCCACCGACAGTTTGGCGCAGCCCCAGAAAGACGGATACCTGAGTGTTGTTAAATGCTAAAAAAAAAAAAAAAATCCTATTACTGAGAAAGTCAGCATTCAGTGTGCAAGCCAGGCTCTACTGTAAGTTATCTCCGTGATTGCTTCCGCCAACTTTAAAACAATTCAAGTTGATACCATGCACCTATCAAAGTGTCAACGATCGCGCATGCAGCGATTGTTGCACCCACTTTAAAACAATTCAACTCCGATCTGGAAGTCATATGTGCGTTTTCATCTTTCCAGGCTGCAAATTTCAACGAACTAACAGCCTATCGTCATTTGGCTTAAAGTTGTTCACTTTCAGATGAAACGAATTCTTTTTTTCTTTCCTAGCTCATCAACGAAAGTCCAAAATCAAAACCTATAGCATGCCTGCAATGCTACATTCCACACAACCAGCCACAGTTTGTAAGGTAGCAATAATACGTGATGTGTATCTCAATTGTAGAGCTTAAATAGCGATTGTTGCACGTGTTTCGTAATTGTTTTTCACGCTTGTCACTCCATCATCCGTTCCTTTAGCCGCAATGAGTATTATATTAGTAGATTAGAGGTAACCAGCATAAATTTAGCAGGTCTAGCTGGTTCCCACAACGTTACCCATCCCAGAGCAGTGCGTATCCGGGACATTTTGCATCCTAGGGCATCCCAGGATGCACCATATATATTAATAGATAGCTACCGAGTTTGGTCAAATTTACCGTAATTTGGTCCCATCAAATTACGCGCCCCAGGGCGTTGCATATCCAGGACATTTTGTAATTCTGTTAGACAGAGCAGCATTAACTAAATTTTCCATTTTCTTGACTTCTTCTGCACCGCCAGTGCTGTTTGTAGAGAAGTATAGAAAGGTTTTGTTAGGTTAGCTCAGTTAGTTTCCTTGCCCGAATTTCAAGCGTGCAGGGCTTAGTTAAAAGAATCATTCTTTGGTTCCCACGAAATTACGCATCCGAAGGAATATTGTATACAGGACATTTTGTAGTTGAGGACAGCAGCGTCTAAATTAATGGATACATTTAAAAATGGATATAAGAAGTTATAAATATTTACCTGCTTTGCAGAATTAGTTCCTGGGGAAAATACGCATTATGGGATTACGAACTTCGCCCAATTAAGTAGAACAACCTGCAACAACGGAGGGCAATTTGCCAAATATCAACAATCGTTTCCCCCTATCAGTGTGGCTCAGCGGTAGGACCTCAGCCTTTGATTTCAAAAGTCGTGGGTTCGATTCCCCGCTCAGGCAGTCTGACATAAAAGTCCAAAAGGCAACGTAAATAGGTTTGCATCCGTATTTATTTTGTACAACTGGTGTAAGAAATGAGACTTTAAAAATCATCACTGACAAAAGGAACGCTCGCGTTTAAGATAATTAAAAATCCTGGGGCCTACCTGGAGCCCCTCGGGTGATCCAATGGGAAAGGGAGAACTAAAATAATAACATATCCGTGAACCGTTTTCCGACTGGTTCTAGCAAACATAACTGGCAGCTCAAAATGTTGTATACTCGGTTGCGTAGCCGATTCTCGCGAGTGCGCGCCCCTGCATCTGGACTCTGAACACCGCGTTTGTTGTTTGGGACCTGACTGATACCACAGGCTACGATTTAACAAACAGAAATCCGGCCACGCTGGACACCGATACCGCGGCCAGGGTCCGGGTTTTAGTTAATTTTTCTCTCACTATTCTCGACGTTGCAGTTGTTCCTTTCCCCACCCTCATCCATCCCCTCCTGCTTTCCTTTTATCTTGCTGTTGTTTTTCAGTGCTCCAAGAGTCGGAAACACGGGGTCGAATCGGGGCCTGAAGTCCCGAATTCAACCAGGACTTGAAAGCCTACTTGAATTCAACTAGGTGAAAGTTTCAGGCCCACGTTCCGGGTGGGCTCGGGCTTTTTCCCAGTGTGGAAGCGGCTTTCTACATGTTATCACGAATTTACAGGCGTTTATAGGTGTCTGATATTATCTATATTATACATAATATGGTAGAACGGAAGTAGAGAAGCAAGAAGTGTCATCATGCGTGTGGAAAAAAGAGGGAAAAGCTATACGGGAATTTCACTAACGCCAGAAAAAGGTGTTGCAGCATGCGCACAACTCGCAGGGCTGGCAGTGAAGCGCAGTCTCAAAATTTCGCTACGGTAATTTGCCCAATTTCAGGTAACAAGTTCTCGTATATGATTGATAAACTTGGCGTATGATTCTCGGCCGAGTAAATGCTATACATCTTTTGCTTAATTGTAAATGACTATAAAAGGAACGAAAACTGAGATGTCCGTGTGATTGCAATATACTCTGTACTAAATTTCCTCTTTTTCTATTAAGGCCGCTAAAAATTAATTAAGTGGTTCTCGGGAATGGTGCTGAAAAAAAATGACGCGAGCAGGCGGAGTTTTATTCGTGATTTTTCAGATGCAGGCGATGGCTTTTTTTTTTTATCAAACAAATTCGTTTGCAGTAGCTGTTTTGTTGTGGAGTACAATATCTATGTTAATTTTAATGCCACGATCAGCGTGCAACAGTTGCATATATGACAAAAGTCATTCTTTAGATCTAAGTTTTTAGTTGTGACATGCCTCTGAACAATACAATGCCTCTGTTTCGAGGCGATCACGTGAATGGAACAGAGAGGTGATGTGGTCATCGGCTCATTGAAATGTTTGGTGAAAGTGCTGATGCGTGATCGGTTTTGTTTTAGACAATGTCATAAAAAACGTTTCATGAGCGAAGAAAAAAAACCCATGCGTGCACTCCTGAGAACCACTTACTTAATTTTTAGCGGTCTAAAAAAAATTCTGTTACAGATCCCTACATTTGCTCATGCTTCTTAGTAATTTTATCACATTTTGTTTTATTCACGAGGTTAATCAACGAAATGCTTGATGAAAGATGCGTTGGAAGCGTCTATCCCCTTCCCATTCCACCCCCACTATCCCTAGAGAGGGTGGTTTCTCTCCCCCATCTCAAAATTGAGGGCCGGGAAGAGACTAGAGCCATTTCCTGATGCAAAAAACGCAACGGGGGAGAAACAGAGAGGACCCGACAGGAATGTGGATGAACCAGTCCACTGAATGAAAGCGGGCATGGAGAGGGGAAAAAATTGCCTTTCCTTAGCAATATTGCTGACCAATACAAGTCGGGGGGAAGGGGTGGGGGGTCACTTTAATATCGGCCCAAGGTTACACTTCAATACGCCTTACTCCCTCAAACGACATCCAAGTTAGGAATTTCAATGAGGTTATAAATGTGAAATCTAACAGAGTATGAAAACGCAGTCGGGCTTCCAAGATGAAATGAGATTGGAGCAGGATTTCGAGATTTGGCGTTTGTAATAACATGGTGTGTGTGATAGTATATACGTCCACGGTAATACGGAATGTAGTTACGTTCGTGGCACGGTGTAGGCCTACTGCATTCGTCCCAACATGCAACGAGGCAATGACGTCACTTTAAGGGCGAATACCGTGATTTACATTTGTTTATCACAAAAATAGACTCTTTTGTAACTCTTAAATACAACAGGCAGGCTCAGCGATTACCTAGTCGCCAACGGTCTTCTGTACACTTCCACCGCTGTTGAGGCCCAAACTGCTGCCACGTACTGCAACAGCGATCTCTATTATATAATGTAAAGGTAGTAACCGTCACAATTGCAGGTTAAAAATGTGTTAGATTTTAGGACTAAATTTTTACCTGCCGCTCTAATTTCCTAAGTAGCAGCTAACTGAGAATTGGGTTCGAGAGTAGGCCTATTCACTCATGCAAAACGGTGTTTACTTCATGTTGCGCAACATGATTTTAGGCCTAATTTTCTGCTTTTAGGCCTAATTTTTACCTGCCGTTTTAATTTCCTAAGTAGCAGCTAACGGAGAAATTGGTTCGAGAGTTGGCCTCACGCAACACGGTGGTGTCGAGACTTCACGTTGCTGTAGCAACGAGGAATCTCGCAGGCATGTTAAATTCGACATGTCGCGTTTTAAATGCGACGTTCAAATGTTATTATTTCATTGAGTTGCGCCGAAAAATCCATTAGGTATAAGACAGCAACGATGTGTTAATTTGCCGCGTTTTTTAAAGTTCAGTTGACTACTGTTGAAAAAGGACGGACAAAGTCGTTGCAATAGTCTCTCCAGCTTAACTGTACAGAAGACTTAAGAAGAACAATTAAATCCGTTACACACACCGTTTTATACAATAAAAAGGAAGAATTTGAGATGTAGCAATTATTGGCCACTCGGTGCCGTTGTTAGCAAAACGTGTAACTGCTTTGACTAGAATGCGTTCTTTATTTAATTTTTTTTCAGTGGACAAGTGGCCGAATCGGTAAAGGTGACATGGTAGTGATCTGATGACGAACGGGTTTGCTGGTTCAAATCCGACTCGTATCATTTATATGAAACTGCAGTGGTTAATGGTGGCTTAGGGCCCCCGCGCACTAAGAGACCAGGTCGCTGCGGCCAACGAGAATGCTTACGGTATATGTAGCACCTCGCACTTAGCCGCAGCGGTCAGTCAGTCGCAGTGACCACTGGGATCCGGGGCGGCGTGCAGGTAACCACAGGGCGACCATACTTGTTCCGTGTTCATTTTTCACCACGTGATCGAGAACTATCAATGGAAAGCGGACATGGCCGCGCGGCACGTCGCCGTGTTTTTTTGCCACAACGACCACTTACTGCACGACCTGGTCGCCTAGTGCGTGGGGGCCCTAAGCGACCAAGTCGCATGACCAGGTCACTGCAGCCAATGAGAGTGCTTACAGTATGAGTAGCACCACGCACTTGGCCGCCGTGGCCAGTCAGTCGCAGTGGCCACTAAGATACGGGGCGGCGTGCAGAAGACCACAGGGCGACCATACTTGCTCTGTGTTCATTTTTCACCGCGTGATCGAGAATTATCAATGGAAAACGGACGTGGCCGCGCGGCACGTCGCCGTGTTTTTTGGCCGCCATGACCACTGACCACACGACTTGGCCGCCTAGTGCGCGGGGGCTGGAGGGGGAGGGGGCGGGGTTACTATGATCCATTACTTCTAGTATATGATGTTCGCTAATGGCTTATTCCTAATTAACGTTTATATTATTTACAGCTATTTACGTCGATTTATGTCCGAAAACACGAAAAAACAAATAGAAAAAAAAAGTAAAGTTTCCAAAAAAGTGGGAAATGCGGAAAAATAGAAACTATACCCAATTCCATGAACTTATCTTTATATTATTTACATCGATTCAGTCGATTTATTTCTCGCTATAGATATCTCAGAGCCATTTCCACCGTTTTCAACCTCCGCCCTAAACAACATTTCAGTACGTGGTAATAAAACTGTTGTCATACCTTTGTACTTATCACGTTGTTAGTGTTCTTTGTATTCGGCGGAGGAATTTCAACTCCCCACACAAGAGCCAAGACGTAATTTTTTCCCCTTCCCTCAGGGCAATCATCTTTCCCCCACCCCCTTCCTTTCCCCCCCCCCCTCCCCTCCTGAGTGAAAGTGTTTTCTTGTGCGCCCCACTGACCCATTAAATTACACCCTTCCAGCGCCTGGCTCCTTTCTTGTTGGTTCTCAAAGGAACTCTTTTTCGTCTGACCTTGAATCTTAAAAGATGGAAGAAGTAGACACACATCGAATCGTGTCATCAATAAGGAAGTCAATCAATTGATTGAGTAAAAATAGGAAGGAATAAATAATGATGAGTTTCAATGATTGTTTTATAAGTATTTTTTTTTCCCCTGGTAACACTAATTTCATAACTCTAATTTCTAGCCTTCATTCTTAACAAGAGACAAATTAAAATACAACTAAAAGTAGCTTCCAGTTTATAACTTGTACCCTGGACGCGGATGTAGGACACATAGGCACCCGAATTTACGCACTGGACAAATAGGCACCAAGTTTTTTTGTTTTTTAATTAGGATGGATTGACCTCAAATTCTGCATAGTTTGTTTTAAATCTGGGACACTTAGGCCCGTATTCTGAACGATGACTAAAACTCGTACTTGACTTGAAATGAAGTCACACCTATTTGGGGCCATTCACCACCAGAACTTTTTTTGGATACATTTGGAAGAAATCGATCGGGTGGTGAACGGCACTTGACCTTGACGTCATTTCAAGTCAAATGACGTCATACCTATTAAGTGCCATTCACCACCCGATTTCTATGTATCCAAACGAAGTTCTGGTGGTGAATGGCACTAAATAGGTGTGACGTCATTTCATTTTAGTTAGTGTGGACCGTTGGGGGGAGTTTTTGGATTTTTTCCTGAAATTTTCGTGTGGTGAATTTATGTTCCAAATTACGCTGCTTCGCTCGCTGCGGCTAACGCATAACATCAGAGCTGCTAGTGTAATAAAGATGCCAACAATCTTTAGCAGTTTTGAACGCTACGAACATTTTATAGCAAACTTTTTCTCCCCCACCCCCCAATTTTGAGGACAATCCATCCCAATTAAAAAGATAATTTTTAAACTTGGTGCCTATTTGTCCGGGTGCCCATTTCTCCGAGTGCCTATTTGTCCAGTGCCTAAATTGGGGTGCCCAAGTGCCCGGTGCCTATGTGTCCGCGTACCTCTGAATGCTAACCTCGTCAAAATGCACTTGGGCCC
>JAHWFP010173437.1:3713-26198 GCA_023313725.1 Lithobius niger | reverse complement strand
GAACAATATAGGGATTGATTCTCCAAACGACATTGTGAGACACCTGTACTTGTTAGCTGAGAATGTTAAGGCATTAAAACCAATGGCTAAATTAACTTTCATTGGGTTGTTCCCACGATTGCATAGAAACGAAATAAAAGAAGTTCAAGAAGTAATGAAGACAAATGAACTGTTAAGATCATTTTGTGTAAACAAAAACTACAATTTTGTTTGTATCGACAGACCATTGATGTCTGATTGGGGTCTAATGGCAAGGGATGGACTGCATTTAACTGCAAAAGGCAAACAAGTGCTTCAAAGTGAGATTTTTACAGTCTTGACGCAGCAGGAAAACTGAAATCAGTAATTGGGACAATTTTTAGGAAATACACCTCACCCCATCAAAAGCCTCAAGGAACTCTTGGTAGAAACAACATCAAAAACTTAAGTTGCATCTTGATAAATGCCCGTAGCCTAATCGCAAATCTGGGTGATTTTCACCTACTACTAGCATCAAACCATTATGATATCTTGTTTATAGTTGAAACGTGGTTGACTACAGCCATAACTGATTCAATGATTACGGGGAGCAACGCTTATGATATTATTCGAAAAGACAGGGGTTCCAGAGCAGGTGGTATTTCAGTGGTTTTTCGCAGGGGGCTGGACCTGGTAATTCGCATGTCTTCAGAGGAGGTCGAGGCTTTGTCAGTTGAATTAATTAGTTCCAAACTTAACTTTATTATCGGTTACATTCCTGACGGTTTTAATGAAAATTTGGTTGATGGCATGGATGCTTTCATAAAATCGGCCATCATGGCAAATTGTTCAAATGTGATCGTGGGAGATTTTAACCTTTCTAGTGTTGACTGGCTCACAGCAACAGCAACTAACCGTGTTCATAGGAAGTTTTTGAATCATATTGCAGGCTGTGGTTTAATGCAGTTAGTAGCTGAGCCCACCCGAGGAAAAAATATTTTAGATCTACTCTTGACGGATGATACCCGTATAGCTTATGATGTAGAGGTTGTGATGCAATTGGGTCTAAGTGACCATAACATGGTGACGTTTAAGATACAACGACAAATTAAACTTAATGCTGATGACGAAAAACAAAAGCTTATGGATTTTGCTAAGCTACGTACACGTTTGACTTTGATCGATTGGGAGTTCCACCTTAGAAACACAAATTGCGTTGACGAGGCTTGGAACTTGTTCATTGACATTATCAGAAGGGAGGTAAATTTTTGTAGTTCTACTTGCCGAAATCGCGGGCTACCGGGTAAATTTACACCAAGGCACATCACAAAGTTAGCCCAGAAGAAGGTGAAACTCTGGCAACGCTACAAATCTGATCGTTCAACCGAAAATCTCTTGGTATACAATGAATGCCGGAAGGATTACTCCACAAACGTAAAACATTGGGGGAAATTTGAGTGCCCTTTTCTGTTTTTTTCGTCAAAAGACTGGTGTCTCACGTTCTATTCCTCCTTTAAAGGTTAATAATGGATACGTCACTGATACTGTTGCAAAGGCGGAGGTATTAAGTTCCTTTTTTTCAAACAATGGAATTGTCGATAATGACACCATTCCTGCGGCTACTGCAGCACAAACAACTGAAAATGGAAGATGTACAAACGTAAATTTTACTCCAGATTCTGTTCTTTTTGTTTTACGAAATATTAAGCCAAGTCATGCTGTGGGTCCTGAAGGATTTTCTGCATATTTTTACAAACAAATTTGCGAACAAATTAACGTTTCATTGGAAAAAAATTTTTCTTTGTCAATGGCTACAGGTAAATTACCACGCATCTGGACCACTGCAAATATTGTGCCAATTTTTAAGAAAGGAAATCCTGCAGATCCAAAAAACTATAGGCCAATAGCACTTACGGTTGTGCCTTGTAAGATAATGGAAAATGTAATACGCAAAACGATGATGCAGTATGTGGCAAAATTTAATATTTTAATGAATGACCAGTTCGGTTTTCTGCCAGGTCGCTCTTCTGTACACCAACTATTGATGGCTCTAGATAAGTGGACCGATACTTTTGACCAAGGTATTTCTTCGGACGTAGTTTTGTTTGATTTTCAAAAAGCATTTGAATCAGTGGTCCATAAAAAATTGCTTTACAAACTACAATACTATGGCTTTGGAGGCCAACTTTTAACTTGGATCAAATCATTCATCACTGGTAGGACTCAGCAAGTAGTAATCGGCAGATCCAAATCAGCAAGTACAGACGTTATTAGCGGTGTACCTCAGGGTTCTGTACTTTGACCTTTATTGTTTATTTTTTTCTTAAATGATTTGGAGTGCAATCCAGCAAATGCAACTCAGGAAAAGTTTGCAGATGACTTAAAACTTCACGCAGCAATAATAACTACTCAGGAAAATTTGCGACTGCAGGCTGAAATTGAATATGTCTTTGAGTGGGCGTGAAATTGGCAGTTGCCAATCTCGTATGCCAAGTGCAAGAGTTTTCATGTTGGGAGTAAAAATCCTACTTTTGTATATACCGTAAATAATGAAAAGCTGCCAAATACTGATATTGTGAAAGATTTAGGTGTATGGTTCACCCACGACATGAAGTCATCAGTACATTGCAGCCATGTAGTGCTGGCTGCAAACTGCAGATCAGCTATAGTCCGACGATGCTTTAGCTCAGGAAACATCCACACCAGGTTATGGGCATTCAAGGTGTACGTTCGTTCACTTTTGGAGTACGCAAGCCCGGTTTGGTCGCCGTATCTCCTTAAAGATATCGACCATCTTGAGTCGGTTCAGCGACGTTTTACAAAATATTTGCCAGGTATGCGCGATTTACCATACTGTATGCGTCTTAAACAGCTGGGTCTCGACTCCTTAGAACTCCGTAGGCTGAAAACTGATCTTACGTTAACATTCAGTATTCTCCATTGCCAACTATCAATTGACCTACCATTCTTTGATCTTAGTCCCGTGACGTGGACAAGGGGTCACAGTCACAAACTGGTAATACAAAAAGCAAGATTTGATTGCAGAAAAAATTTCTTTGCGTTACAGGTGGTGCCAGTATGGACTTCACTGTCTGAAGAAGCAGTAACGGCCTCCTCTGTTGACTGCTTCAAAAAAATTTTAAATTTGATCGACTTGTCAACGTTTTTAAAGCGACCTGAGTATTGCTCAGTAAACTAAATATTTCTTTTTTTAATTCTTAAAGTTTTTAATATTTTTTTTAACAATCTTTTTCACCAGTTTACTGGTATATAACAATTGGCCTCCCAATTTACCCCTTTTTCCCCTCGCCTGGCGATGCCATCGGGGACCTTTGAGTCCCTGGCAGGTCTAACCTTGGTGGCAAGGCAGGCGAGCCCCGAAAACCTTTCCTTCCCATCAACACTTTTCCTGGCCATGCTTCTCAATGTATTTTTTTTTTTATCTTCATGTTTCATTGTTCCCATTTATTTTGGAAATTTGATTGTCATTTCTTTGGCTGGCAGTCAGCGATCTGATGTGATCCTTACCAGACCAGTTGCCCTAGCAACAAACTATTTATTATTATTATTATTATTATTTCTTTGGTTGGGACGTCGAAGGGCAGGGGGGGGGGAGGCAAGAACGGATAAAATTAGGTAATTACTCAACAGGAATTTCATAATGACAGTGACAGTATTTTTTTTTTACGCAAACGAGTTTGATGCGGCTCCTCAAAAAAAAAACGTCTACCAACCTACCTAGCATGTTCTTAGCAATTAACTTTACACAAAAACATACTGGAAGTAACTCAACAGAAACACGAGAGAAAAACACCATAGAAACTGGAAATTTTTTTTGCAATATTATTAGCGTTGCAACATTTGCAGAATCGTGGGGAATTTCTACCGCGTTAGTTTGTTTACGTTCTAGCCAGCATTGCGCGAGCCAAGGCAAACTGGGATTGAAGCTGCGTTAGCTGAGAGGAAAGTAGCTACTATATCAGTTGACCTTGGCGCGAGCATGCTGATTCATGCTTGACGTCACGCGTCTTCGAGCCGGCGGATATTACGACACGGTATCAATCCGCAGGTTCGGCTCACGGGCCTATATTGCTACGCGACTTCGCGTGTGTGAAGAGGCGGTACTCTCCCTTTAAGAGTGGAGCGGGATATTTACATTTTTTTTGGCACTAGTATGGAAGGAAATGTGACGTCATATATTCAGTTTCCTGCAAACATAATGTGGAACAAACTATAGTGTGTCCTCATTCTTTGCACTCACTACGAAATATTGGGCTTAAACTGCTAGGACTAATCCTTTTTAATCCTCTTGGGGTTTAAGTAATTTTATGATCCCTTTATTAGTGACTACACCGTAAGATCTGATTAGCTAAAGTATACCTTAGTTTTACAACTACTTCATAGTTATAAATACTTCACTAATCTAAGGCTTACCAAGTCATGGTACTAGTATAAGGCGACTTCTTCAGCCTTACCCACTACTCCACTGCTCGGCGAGGCTGGCGCTTACTCTAAAGGCGGGTGTACAGTATTGGACAATGAAATTTAGACAGTTCAGAATAGAGGTCAAAAGGTCAAATTTTGGACAAAAAATCACATATTTATCATTTTCTGCTAAACCATTGCTTTTACACAGGGAAAAGTGTTTAAAATGTGGCGTATCATACCTTAATACTACTCTTGACCTTTTTGGGTATGAAAGCTGACTGAAAGGTAGCTTAAGTGCTGAAATTGAGGTCAAAAGGTCAAATTTTGGACCAAAAATCACATATTTATCATTTTCTGCTAAACCATTGCTTTTACAAAGGGAAAAGTGTTTAAAATGTGGCGTATCATACCTTAATACTACTCTTGACCTTTTTGGGTATGAAACCTGACTCAAAAGTAGCTTAAATGCTGGAACGGAGGTCAAAAGGTCAAATTTTGGACAAAAAATCACATATCATTTTCTGCTAAACCGTTGCTTTTACACAGGGAAAAAGTGTTTAAAATGTGGCGCATCATACCTTGGACCTTTTTGGGTATGAAAGCTGACTGATAGGTAGCTTAAGGGCTGAAACGGAGGTTAAAAGGTCAAATTTTGGACGAAAAATCACAATTTTGCATTTTCTGGTAAACCGTTGCTTTTACAAACGGAAAAAGTGTTAAAAATGTGGCGCATCATACCTTAATGCTACTCTTGACATTTTTGGGTATGGCAGCCCTGACTGAAAGGTAGCTTAAGGGGTCAAACTAAGGGCAAAAGGTCAAATTTTGCACGAAAAATTACATTTTGGTCATTTTCTGCTACACCGTCACTTTTACAAAGAAACCATGTGTCAACATAATTTTAAAAAATCGAATTTACAGCTTTTTTTGTCTAAAAAAGTTTCCACGTTCGATGCTTTGGTTAGAAATTGCTTGAATATTATCTTAACAATGGCCACTCTTTGTGTATTCATGACTTTAGAAGTTGCACTGCTACTATGTCATTACTATTCTGAGAAATGGATGTAGATAAGTAGTTCATCCAAAAGGTAAAGAGGTCCTTTATTCAATGAAGCCAATGAAAATATTTTTCTGTAATTAGGGTCTGATCTTTAGTACTGATGTAGGGTATAAGCATTTTGAGATAGCTCTGTCCCCACAGTTAAGCAAGCTATTTTATAAACGCTGTAAAAAAAAGTCCTCCTTTTAGATGAGACTAAATAGTTATATTATTTTTGTTTAGAAATGGGATAGTAAAAGCTGAAAGTTAAAATTCAGTAAAAGTGAAATTCAGTAAACATGAACAACATAGTAGTAGACAATTAGCTATTAATCGGTTCTTACTTATAGCAAAACTGTTTTATTGGTCTTATTGGCAAAATACATTATTCACCTGACACCTACAAACACTGATTCTTAGACTCAAAGCTCGTCACATTACCATCAGGCATTACTGATAAGGACATAGTAAGCAAGATCAACATGGATAAGTAGCCCATTCCTAGTTTTATCGTGTGACTTCATGTAAATATGGACCGCCGAAAAACCTTCGTTTTGCCAAACGAAGAAATTTTTTTTTCTTGAGCGCACCTCAAAACGCCAAAGGACCTAGGTCTTAGAACTTTCGCCGTTTTCTCAATAATGGACAGAATCGGTCAAACTCTTCACCATTTAATAGCCTGCAATAATATCAACCTCCTGAGGAAGATCGAATCTGAAAATTCCATCTAGAAGATCCACAATCAACAATTCAAAATCATTCAAAACCAACCGTAGCGCTCCTTCATCATGGCCGCCATTATTGAAGACTTGTATCTTTGTATTTCTATTTTAGGGCAAAAAGCCCACAAACCATAGCTTAGTTGTGAATTAGGAGGGGCTGCCTTTGGTACTTAACCTCACATATATGTGGATACAGACAACCATTTCAAGTGTGATATTTTTTATTATGTTTGTCGGCCGCATGCCTCATGAAAAATTTCCACAACGATCGATTTTTGTCTTTTAACTTTAACGTTAAACATCCAACTTAACTTTTTGCGTTATAGCATTCAACTAAGCTAGATTATTTAACCATTTTTTAACCTTTTATATATTCTTTTGCCCCCAGAAACGCTACCATTAGTCCGAAATAATTCGACATCAGCATTCTAACGAACACGAATTTTAGTGTATGTATGTTTGTTTTAGTTCTCCTCAAAAATCCGACTGTGATCATCCGAATGTTACTACTAGCTTGTCCTACTATTAATATCAAAAGAAACTTATAAAGATCTGTTCCCAAAGCAATCCAAAGTCAAACTGTGCATAAATATCCGAATCCCCCTCCCCCCCCCAACCTAGTTGTGGTGTTTAACACTGCAGTTTACCGTTAAAGCTTGTTAAATTTAATAGTAATGCTTTATGCATTACCCAAGCCAAAGTACTAAGCTTTAACCAGAGCCTATTCACGATGCAATCATGTAAATATTTATTCAATAGTCAATATTTTAAAGTAAAGGCCTTTTCCCAAAGTTCACTTGAGTAAAACTCAATTTGATTATCTTTACATGTCCCTACTTCTTCAAACGGCTCTGCGCCAAAACCCTTTGCCAAACCGACTTCTCCTCCCACTTTCCATTGTTCTCCTGGCCCTCAGCCAATCAGACCCCCGCAGCTCTCCTACCCGTCCGTGCTTTGGTCGAGAAAATCCGCTGCTCCAGCTTAAAAAGCCCCCAAACCCCTCCTTCCTCAGCACAGCTCACAGATCTGTCAAGCTAGAAGGGTCACGCCAGTCGGGAGTGGAGACGTCACGTCCGTAGGATGCTATGCCGGGCAAAATGGTAGTGGTTCGTATGCTGTAGTTTAGCTTTTGAAAGTTTGATTTAGGACCCCCTATTCTAAATTAATAGTTTAAATTCGTAAACTTAACTTCTAGCTTAGAGAAATTATGGGTGGTGACGCCATAGTCGGCATATTTGGTCCCCCACCCCCATAAAGTCAGAGTGGTTCTCTTTCTAAAAACCAAATCTTTTCTAGTTTAACTTAAATGGATTTTTAATTTAAACTGTCGGTTTGATCTTTGTGGAAGTCGAAAGAAAAATACTAATGCCTAAGTGTTAAATTGCCGGGCTTTTTACTTTTTAGAACAGTTTCTGCAGGAACTAAAGGATGTTGATCTTTTGTACTTGGAAAACTTAGAAACATAACTGTGGACGGTTGATCGTTAGTGAAACGTACTGTCAGCTTAATTGTTACCAGCTGAGGCTGTTCAATTTTGCGAGTGTCTCCGGGAGCACTCAATCTTACTTTTTCTAATGTGAAAATTTGAACTTTATCCCAACCCAAGCGTTGTTGGTCTGACTATGTGAATTACTAAACTGTAAATTCAACTTGTTGCTTTTAAATAATTTGTATTCTAGAGCTTTTCTTGCAAACTAAAATGTAAAGTGTTCCTTTCATTCTCTGATGTTAAAATAAAACCAGGAGTTTTAAACTTCAACTCGTTTGCTAGCCGATTAATTGTTTCAGTGTAAAATAAATATGTAGCCCATCTTTAATTTTAGCTTTTATTAAACAGTTAAATTCCACCGTTGGTGGCAGTGATTATCAACAGTATTAAGGTTAGGCCCCTTTAATTAGGACCCGACGCTCCATCCCCCATGCTGGGACAGTAGCCCAAAACTGTGCTTATGCCGTAAAAGTCGTCGTAAACACCGTAGAACCTTAGAATGAAACTTCATGTACACCAGGGAAACCGGGGGCATTACAAGCACCTAAGCCGTCGTAGCGTCCGCCGTTACAACTGCTGGCAGTGGTGGGATGAACAGGTTTTCCCCCTGCCATACTGCAAACCCGAAAACCTAGAAGGATGCAAGCCACTTCCGACTAGACGTCTGTGGTCCCGTCAACATGGCAACGAAGTAGATGCCTGTGACAACGTTACAAAAAGTCACGAAGCAGATGGTACTAAAGCTATAAACTAGTACAAACACCGCCCAGCAGCTCCAACAACTGCCGGCGCCAGGAGGCAACAGTTGCCACTTCCAGTGAGGCCCTCCAGCCGTGAGATGTCTCCCCCAAACCCGATGCTGTAGGAGAAGGCGTCCGTCAAAAGAATCAGGTGCTCCGTGCAGCCAAGCAGAGGATTTTGTGTGTGCCCACCAAGGTCAGTGCCAGATTTCCAGTACTACGGTGGAAACAGGAAGGACAGACTGACCGTACAGTGATTGTACAAAATTGGGTAATTGTACATGAGGTGTGCTTAGAGGCCGCCAAGCCAAGTGTTGTAGTTGAAAGCATTTATGCAATTTAGCTATTCATATACCAGAGTGCTAGGGGTTTTAAAAGTGTATTTTTTTGTGCAATCTTACTGGATTTGGAAGAGAAGTTTTTTAATTAATTCGCTCTGCTCAAAATTAATGTTAAATTATTATGCGGCTGCATTTAATTTTGTTTCATTTATAGAAGCTTTATTTGGAAACCACGTTAAACGTTAAGACTCAAAATGTCCGAAATGGAAGAATTAGAAGAAATACATTCGTGATTTGCAAAACAAGGATTTAAGAAAGCTTGTTTAAACTTAGGGTTTACAGTTAGCGATTCTAGAGCCGAGTCTCAAAAAATCTTACGAGCAGCCCTCGAAGATGGTAAACTTGATTTAGTTGAACTTTCCGATGCACTAGCAAATGCTATTGAAAGGAGAGAAGCTGCTATTTTTGCCAAAAAAGAACTTGCAGCTAAGGAAAATGAACTCTTTCTTAAAGCCGAAGAACTTAAATTAAGAGCACTTGAAGTGGCAGATGCAGACAAACGTCGTGCTCATGAAATGGCCCTAAGGAACCAAGAGGCCCAAATTAGTGATCGTGCCAGTGCTATGGAACTAGCTAAACTGGACAAGCAGCTAGAACTAGCTAAGCTAAATGCTGCTACCTTAAATCTTAATCCCGCTCCCAACGGAGCTAACGGCGCTCCCCCAGAACCCCCAAATCCAGTTGCAAAACATGGTAAAATTGCAGACGTAGTTCATCTTGTCAATAAGTGGACGCCAAAGACTGAAATCAACAGTTTTCTTAAGATTTCTGAAAGAACGATGGTTAGTCAAAAGATTCCTAGAGATCAATGGATCACGGGACTCCAACCCCTCGTTGGGGAAGTACTAATTAAAGTTTGTGATCAGCTTTCTGACGCTGAAATGCAGGACTACGAATTAGTCAAAAGTAAATTGCTTGTCCGCTTTGTACAGACTTTAAAGAGTCTTTACAAACCCAGTTTCGTTCATTGGAAATGCAATATCACGATTATGCATTTGAGTTAGAAACTCCTTTCACTCGTTGGTTAGCTTTGGCTAAGGTTAACCGTGACTACGACAAACTTGTCAATCTCATGCTTTTAGAACAAATTTATAAAGCTTGCCCAACCCACCTCAGAAAGTGGATCCCTGATCTAATTAAGTTAGGGACTTTGGCCGAAGCGGCCCAGTTGTGTGATGAATTCACTACTCGAAATAAGCGGAATTCTAGTGATGCTGCTTCTCGACCTGTCAAAGCAACTTCCACTGCTGCTACGACAGCACAAGGTTCTAAACCTTCCAACAATCACCGTGGTAACCATAATCGTAACCACAATTGGGCGGTTAAACCGGCTGGTACCGCCGAGGTGAAAACTGACTCCACCAGTGGGGACTCAGCCACCAACACTTACTCAAACCGTGAGTTCGACAAACCTCGTCTTATAGGCGATTGCACTTGCTTCTATTGCGAGAAACCGTACATAGACGCGCAGATTGCCGTATCCGGATAGCTGACGAAAAAGCAGCAGCTGCTGATTGTAATTTAATCAGTCATGCCCCACCCGAAATTGTTTTATCGAAACATATCCACGAATGGTCTGTAAACGGCCAAAAATGCCTTGTTTGACGTGATACTGGTTCCACACACGATGTAATCGCTTGTGAGCTCGTAAAACCTGACCAGTTTACTGGCGAGTACGCGCATTGTCATAATGCTTTAACCGATAAGACAACAGCGCACGCAATTGCCTTAATTGATGTTCAAACTCCTATGGAATCATTCAAACGGAAGCTCTCGTTTCCGACGACGTGGGCCCTCACTTCAAAATGTTGCTAGGAGTGCCATCAAAAACTGTGTTAGAGGAAAAAGGACTGGTTTCCCTCCCCACTTACGTGAACGCAGTCACCCGTGCGCAGGCACGTGCCAACGATCAGCTCCCTCTCTTACTCCCTAATTACCATTAGAGCCAGTCTGATAGCGATGAGTCAGATAGCGACTCGAGTGAGATTACTGCACGAGCAGTGACAGAAGGTTTTGTTATAGTCCCAAACAGAGCGACTTAGACGCCGCTGTTTTAGGCCCTCAAACTGAGCAGTTTACCAAACTACTTGACAGTGACAAAGACGAGTTTTTAAAACTCCAGCATGAATGCCCAACTTTACAATTATGTTGGAAGTATGCTGAGCTCCCAGAAAGCCAGCAGGATGAAAAGAAGTTGTTTTTCATTGATCATGATTTGCTTTTTCGCAAACATTTTCGCCCTGAGGGAAGGCCGCTAATAAACAGGCAACTAGTTCTTCCCCAGGAGTGTAGAAATTTGGTTATAAGCACTGCACATGCCAATGCATGGGCGTTCCAAAACAAAGGAAAGAGTGCTTACAAATTTTTAATGGCCCAAATGTTTTAGCGACATTCAGCAATTTGTCTTGACTTGTTTAACCTGCCAGAAAATGGTAAATCTGGACAGAAGTTTGTTGCCCTTATGGTGCTAGGCTTGTGCCCATGGATGGGGAGCCCTTTAATCGTTTTATTATTGATATTGTTGGCCCCATCAGACCCTCTAGTAGAGGTGGTTTTAAATACATTCTATCTCTCCTCGATCCGGCAACAAAGTTTATAGAGGCCGTGCCCCTTAAAGAGGCCAATAGTCAAAGTGTAGTAGACGCCCTCCTCGGCATTTTTTCGAAGTTAGGCTTCCCCTCTGAGTTGCAGTCCGACCTGGGCTCACCCTTCATAGCTGCACTCACAACTTTATTCCTTGAAAAATGCGGAATTAAGTGTATTAATTCAATGTGAATCATCCACAGTCCAACAGCGTGGAGCTATTTCACTGAACCCTCAAGGCGGTGCTAAGAGCAGTTTGTCACGAGCATCCCCATGACTGGGAAAGATGCCTCCGCAGTGCAATGTTTGCACTGCGTACTGCTCCACATGTCCACACGAGATTAGTGGATTTTCACCTGCTGGAATGGTGTATGGCCGAAATTTGAAAGGCCCTCTCGAGCTTGTAAAAAGCCAATGGATTGAACCTGACGTCCACCCATCCATCTTTGAGTATATCCTGGATTTACTTCAGAGATTCAAATACTCACGGGAACTCTCACAAGAAAATATTGTGAAGAGCCAACTGAAGAACAAGACCTACTATGTTCGTAAGGCAGTTGAACATAGGTTGAAGGAAGGTGATAAGGTTCTAGTCCTTAAACCTGACCGAGCCGGGTGGACCCTGTGATGTTGTAAAACGACTTTCAGATACCAATTATCTGATAAAAAAAAATCGTTTGGTTATCAAAAGGAGACCGTTTTCCACATCAACCTGCTCAAGCCCTATCTGCATAGGGAAGGGTCAAGGCTTGCAGCAAAGCTACTTTTCTTGGTCACGGAGTGGGCAATGGAACTCGCACTCCAGAGGTGAAGGTTTTGGCTGTTCAAAAATTCGCACGGCCACAAACTAAGAAAGATGTCCGTTCCTTCCTTGGGTTGGTTGGTTATTACCAACGTTACATTCCCCACTATTCAGAAATCTGTGCAAGCCTGACAGACTCCCTGAAAAAGGATGCACCTGATCCCGTTTATTGGGATGATTCAAAGCAAACTGCCTTTGAAACTTTGAAGACTGCCTTAGAGACGTTTCCTGTCCTAAGAGCCCCCCCGACTTCAACCAAACCTTCATTCTGCAGTGTGGCAGACCGTGGCATGGGACCGTGGCATGGGCTGCGTGCTTTCACAAGTTAGGTGAAGATGAACACCCCTGTCTTTATACGTTTCATGTAAATTAACAGCCCGTGACCAAAATTACGGGACGACTGAAAAAGAATGTGCTTGTCTGATCTGGTCAGTTGCTAAATTGCGGCCCTACATCTATGGGACAAAATTTATAATTGAATCAGATCACAACGCACTACACTGGCTCAAGCAAATGTCTGGCAAAAACCCCAGATTGCTTAGGTGGAGCCTCACCCTCCAAGACTAAATGATTATACTGTCCGGTACAAACCTGGCAAGTTTCACTTAAACGCCAACGCGTTAAGTAGATATTTTGTTTAAATATTCTTAAATATTAAACACTTCATTTTCAGTACAAATTGACTGAAAATTATTTTTACCTGCATTTTTAATTTTGTTAAATGGACGTTGGAAGTACATCCATACTCAAAGCAACTTCCAGTTAATTCCCGTTTTGGCCTTCACACCTAAATTTTAAGTGCCTATGTTTTACTCTTTTTGTCACTATCAACGTCTCCCTTTGTGGGAGAATATTAACAAAGATTGTAACGACATTAATTAAATATTCATTAGGAATATTCTACGAGGGTTGCAACTGGTCCCCAGTTGGCCCTTCTTTAAGTTTTAAACGAAATGGTTTTCTTTATAAAAAAAAAACCGTCTGTCTCACCTCTGAGTGCAAAAGGTTAACTCTGTCGTTAAAAGGTTGTTGCGTTTTTATCCATAAAACCTCCTAGCGTTGTATTACTATGTTTTAAGTTATGGGTCATACCTCAAAATCCTTTAGTGACAAATCACCCTGTAAACAAGTTGTTTGGTAACCTTAAACCATTCTAGTGGGAGTAGTTTAACAGTAAATAGAGCTGGTCATTTACGGCGTACCATAGTATTCGATTTTCTAACAACTGACACAGTCTAGGTTAATTGAAATGCGGCAGAGGGTACCTATCGCAGTCATCCCAGATAAAAAAAAAATGACTAGACTTGAGCAGAGGCAGAATCCGTACGGGACATATTACCAGAGCAATAGACAGCCTCATTTACTTTTTATAACGAAACAACAAAATTAACTTTGTACTATTAATCAAACCTAGTGTGTTTCTTGATAAATGTGTTTTGCCCCATTTTCAAATACTTGTACGATATTCCTGCACCTGGCAGCGCGGACAGTATTTAGTTAATGGCTGCAAAAACAGTGTTTATAACTTGTAACTTTTAATTTTACTTAAAGTTCTCTTAGCCACAAAAACGTTAGTCCCCCAAAAATACAAAACGGCGAAGTCAACATTTTTGTAAACAGTCTATTTATTTTATGTCAATTTTTGCATAATTTGGCGGTCTTGTTTTTGCATATCTTGTGTGCAATAACCCTTCTATTATAGCTTTTATTCTGAGTCCTAAGGAACCCTGAATAAAATCCTGCGTTTAAGGGCGTGTAAACGTGGACCGCCGAAAAACCTTCGTTTTGCCAAACGAAGAAATTTTATTTTCTTGAGCACACCTCAAAACGCCAAAAGACCTAGGTCTTAGAACTTTTCGCCGTTTTCTCAATAATGGACAGAATCGGTCAAACTCTTCACCATTTAATAGCCTGCAATAATATCTACCTCTTGAGGAAGCCCGAATCTGAAAATTCCATCTAGAAGATCCACAATCAACAATTGAAAATCACTCAAAACCAACCGTAGCGCTCCTTCATCATGGCCGCCATTATTGAAGACTTGTATCTTTGTATATCGATTTTATTGTTTCTATTTTAAGGCAAAAAGCCCACAAACCCTAGCTTAGTTGTGAATTAAGAGGGGCTGCCTTTGGTACTTAACCTCACATACATGTGGATACAAACAACCATTTCAAGTGTGATATTTTTTATTATGTTTGTCGGCCACAAGCCTCATGAAAGATTTCCACAACGATCGATTTTTGTCTTTTAACTTTAACGTTAAACATCCAACTTAACTTAATGCGTTATAGCATTCAACTAATCTAGATTATTTAACCATTTTTTAACATTTTACATATTCTTTTGCCCCCAGAAACGCTACCATTAGTCCGAAATAATTCGACATTGGCATTCTAACGGACACGAATTTTAGTGTATATATGTTTTGGTTTTAGTTCTCCTCAAAAATCCGACTGTGACCATCCGAATGTTACTACTAGCTTGTCCTACTATTAAAACACTAAAATATATTTATAAAAGATCTGTTTAACCCATTCCGAAAGTCAAACTGTGCAAAAACTTCGAATCCTCAATTTTTTGTCCCCCCTCCCCAGCCAAACCTAGTTGTAGTGTATAACACTGCAGTTTACAGTTCAAGCTTGTTTAATTTAATAGTAATGCTTTCTGCATTACCCAAAGCCAAGTACTAAGCTTTAACCAGAGCCAATTCACGTTGCAATCATGTAAATATGAATTCCGTAGCCAATAATTCAAAATAAAGACATATTTCCCAAAGTTCAATTGAGTAAAACTCAAACAGGCTGGTCTTTTCCATCCCTACTCCTTCAAACGGCTCTGCACCCAGTTCCTTTGTTCATCCGACTTCTCCCCCCACTTTCTATTGTTCTCAAGGCCCTCACCCAATCAGACCCCCGCAGCTACCCTCGACGTCCGCGCGAACTTCCGGTTATGTGTATAAAACCCCAGCCCCAGAATCAATCGTTAGCACAGCTCACAGATCTCAAGCTAGAGAAGGGTCACGCCAGTCGGGAGTGGAGACGCCATGTCCGGAGAATGCCATGCCGGGCACAATGGTAGTGGTTCGTATGTTATAGTTTAGCTTTTGAAAGTTCAGTTTAGGACCCCAATATTCTAAATTTTAGTTTAAAAACGTAAACTTAAACTCTCTAGCTTGTAGAAATTTATGGTGGAGACGCCTGTAGCGGCATCTTAGGTTCTCTCTCCCCATTACGTCAGAGTGGTTCTCTTACTAAAAACCAACTTTTCCAGTTTACTTTAAATGGATTTTTAATTTAAACTAATTGACGGTTTGATCTTTGTGGAAGTCAAATTGAAACACACTGATGCCTAAGTGTAAAATTGCCGGGCTTTTTACTTCTTAGAACAGTTTCTGAGGGAACTAAGGGAGGTTGATCTTTTTGTACTTGGAAAACTTAGAAACATAACTGTGGACGGTTGATCATGTAGAAACATACTGTCAGTTAAACTTTTATCAGTTGCGGCTGTAAGTCTTGTTGGTGTCTCCGGGAGCACCTAATATTACTTTTTCTATTATGAAAATTTAACTTTTTAGTCAAACGCAAGCGTTGTTTGTCTGATTTTGCGATGTACTAAGGTATATTCAAACTTGCTGCTTTTAATTAATTTGATTCAAAAGCTTCTCCGAAGCAAACTATAATGTAAAGTGTTTTCATTCTCTGTTGCAAAAATAAAACCAGGAGTTTTAAGCTTCAGTAGTTTGCTAGATTGATTAATTGTCTCTTAGTGTAAAATATAAATATGTAGCCCATTATTTAATTTTAGCTAGTAAAACAGTTAAATCCACCGTTGGTGACAGCGATACCGACAGTTTATGGTTAGGTCCCTTTAAGTAGGACCGGCGCTCCATCCCCCATGCTGGGACAAGTGTCCATGCTGTGTTGAATAACGTAAAAAGTCGTCATAAACACATTAAATCTCACGCTGAAACTCCACGTACACCAGAGAAACCGGGGGCGTTACAAGCACCTAAGCCGTCGTAGCGTCCGCCGTTACAGACACTAGACTGATGAATTGTGGAATCTTGTCATCTTATGACTTGCATTGAAAGTTAAGTGGCCTTTTTCGGTTGCAAACCAGGTTTATCTGTCCTTTACGTTCCAGGAACTATACAGATAAGGTTTATCTCTTCCTCATCTCTGACATCCCCAAGCACTTTCATCCAGATTGCTACTTCCTTACACTCTCACAGCAACACAGATCGGAGCAGGATTCTCTACTCCTATTAAGCAACAATCAGTTTCAAGTCTCAAAACATTTATTGGCTGATAAGGTCTCAAAGCACAACAATATTCAGAACATTAGAAGGCTGAAGATTTTCAAACTTCAGGTTGCTACACGCACGTGGAAATACATGGAATGACTTCTCAGTTTCAAGCAACTATGTAAAGATCATACAAATCCTTCAGTCTTAAGACATGCATGTAGCTTACATGTGCATAGCTAGATAATATACTACTGTCTTCCGACATTTATACAGGTAGAAAGCCCCACTTTGTGTCAGATAGCTTTACATGGTTTGATGTCTATTTGAGTCTACACAGATGAGCTGGTACTAACAGCTGATGTCTTCTGCTACAAGCAGCTTCACTGAAAGCTTGTGGTCTTTCATCCTTCTGCAAGCTACAGAAAATGGATTTGTCTTTGTAACAACCATTAGTAAACAATGGAGTATGGCCACAGATAAACATTCACAGACAAACTGGTTCTTTCTCAGTTTATGGAATGCTGCATAGAAAAAGTATTGTAGCGTACCTATAAGTTTGTTGGTATTGTTAGGCTTGTTACGCAGTTATTAACATTGTTGTTTATATATTCTATTGTTATCGTGGTTCCTTTTTTTTTGTGTGACCACTTTAGTCCTGAAAACGTATACACCCAATGGATCTAGCTCCTCCTTACTATTTAGATATTTGTGCTGATATGTGCTACTCCACCTACTTCTTGCCGTCCTTCAGCAGTTATATATGAACATATAAAGGCTTAGACACAAAAGCAATTGGATTCCTCTAATTTCAGATATTGCAAAGCGAGAATACATTTTATCAGCTGTAAATACATACACAGAAAAGGTCTCACTACCTCTAAACATTCAAAGACAACACAAAACATATAATCTTTCTCTACAATAACTGTTCAGCAGAGAGGATCTGGCTTCTCCTTCTTAAAAAACCCACGCTGAGTACCTGATTCATTCTCGATATTTTAGCAGTTTAGAGAAAGAATCTGACTTCTTTTCAGTCTTTATGAAGAGTCGGGCTACACAGACAGGATCTAGCACCCACTCATGTTGTTAACATTTGCACATGTAATATTGCTCTTTTTTCTATCTAGTCTAAAGACAGGGTTAAAAGATTCTGCTCCTTAGTGCACGTGTGACTACTCTAGCCTTCAGGATCTGTGTCTTCTTCAGCCATTAAGCAGCTATAAAGCAATCTCTGGGTCTTCTTCGACCGTTAGACAGCTACATACAGGATTTGAGGTCATCTTCAGCCTTTAAGAAGCTGCAATACAGGATTCAGCTGTTTTGCTGCCATTAAGCTGCTACAATGCAGGAACCGTATATTCTGAGACATTAAGCAGCTACAATACAAAGATAGCTGCTTAATAGGGTCTTTTTTCAGCCGTTATGCAGCTATGGGGCATTTGTTAGCAATTATATCCAGGTCTTCTCTGTCAATTAGGCAGCTACAATACAGCCAACTGGAGCAACTTCAGCTCTATAGCTAGCGTGTAATACGGATACGTATTCTCTTTAGCCATTAAGCAGCTACAATACAGGATCCGGCTCTTCTTTAGTTGTCTTCTTGTACCATTACGCAGCTACAATATAGGGTACGGACCTTCTTCTGCCATATGCAGCTACACTTACAGGATTATAACTCTTTTACAGCCGTATAACTTCAATATATAAACCTGATAACATCCTTAGTATGTTTGATATTTGTTTGGTGTATGAAGTTTAATATTGCTTTCAGCCTATGAGTTACTTCACAGGCAAGTTGGACCATCTCCTACTATTGCAGTGAAACTGATCTACGGGCAAGCCGAGCTGATAGCATGATCATACCGTGTCTTTAATTCCTGCATGTACTCCAAGTTTGTAGTACACTAGGCCACGTGATGCCGTAGTGGCTGATTACATCACAATATCTCACAATTTCTAAACAAACCATTGAACCTGGCGTATTTTTTATTGGACAAAAAGGGATCTAAATTCGAAGTCCTTTAATTACGTTGAGACATGGTTTTTTTTTTAAAAGCAACGGTTTAGCAGCAAATTGCAAAAATGTGACTTTTCGTCCAAAATTTGACCTTTGACCGTCGTTTGACCCCTTAAGCTACCTTTCAGTCAGGGCCGACATACCCAAAAAATGTCAAGAATAGTATTAAGGTATAATGCGCCACATTTTAAACACTTTTTTCCTTTGTAAAAGCAACGGTTTAGCAGAAAATGGCAAAAATTTGATTTTTCTTGTCCAAAATTTGACATTTGACCTTCGTTTGATCCTTTAAGCTACCTTTCAGTCAGGGCTGCCATACCCCAAAAATTTCAAGAGTGGTATTAAGGTATGATGCGCCACATTTTAAACACTTTTTTCCTTTGCGAAGGCAACGGTTTAGCAGAAAATGACAAAAATGTGATTTTTTGTCCAAAATTTGACCTTTTGACCTCCGTTTCAGCCCATAAGTCAGATGTCATACCTTGAAATGTGAAGAATGGTATTCAGGTATGATGCACCACATTTTACACACTTAGGGCACGTTTATGCAGCGATTCGCCTTTGCATTCTCGCCGCTAGAACTCAATCGCGATGGCAAAGGTGACATTGCCATGGTAACAACGCTAAATCCGACATCGTTTTAGTAAATACTTGCAGTCTTACAATCCGTGCCAATAATATAAAGAATTCCTCCTAACGAAACAATTTTCCCAAACGCTTCTGAACTCATGTTATTCGTTGTTTTCGTTGCGAGGCGGCAGACATAAAACCGCCACCATGTTGGAATTTCAGATGATTTCTAGCTTCTAGCTGCAAGGATGCAAAAGCGAGTGGTTGCGTAAACCCGGCCTTATTCCCATAGATGGAGATTGGTCAAGCTATGTTTTGGGGTGGCTCATGGCTAAAAACAGGCACTTCCGGTTTCCACTTCCGGTTTGATAAATTCAGTTGGCCCTATATCCAGATTTCATTAGTACGCCTAAATTAGCATCTCTGCCAAATATTGTGCTTTCCTCACTAAAATGCAGAAGTCACCCTATTTTAGTGGCTTAGCTGCTCCACTAAAAGGGGCAACTACAAGCCTGGTTATGGAAAATCCTTAAATATTACTAAGTTGTTAAATTCAATAAACGAATAATAATAACTGCAAAATAAATACAATACTGTGTCTGCTATTGCAACTGAAAAAATAAAATTTGTTGAACACAGAATGAAGTCAGTCAATCACATAAACTGCAAATCTCTATTTATAGAATCTGGATAGGCCAAGAAAATGTGGTGGTTTGTGCATAGTCTCAGGGAAAAAAAAGTATTACAATGCGTGACAAAACCTATCTGTAAAGTATCTAGACATACGCTAGTGTGTCGCGCCAAATTAGGCAACAAACATCACATTAATTCAATTGTCGAGGTTGTAAACCATTGAAGCGCGACGCCGTAGCGTCAGTGTCTATTCTATATCTTGAAGCATAGTTAGGCACATTAATCAGGTACTTGGGGGAAAAATAATAATGCGGTACAAAAGCTTAAATTGTGTTGAAATCGAAAGTAATGACCCACCTGACAAAGATTAACTCATGTAGGAATGCCACCTAAGCTGCTTTCAATGCAAAATCTGAACCTCAATAACGTTGAAAATGTGTTATATACCTAGCTAGCTAGCTAGTGCTCATCCCCATGTTAAATCCTATATAGGGTGATAATTCAACGCTACCGAGATAATAACGGGAAGGCTTCCAGCTAGGAAATAAGACGAATGGGTGCAGTACAATACGAACTGCGTACCTTTCATGGTTTGGAGCCTGGGGGCATAACGGGGATGGCGTGGGAGGGCGCGTAAGTACGAAAATATTGTTATAACCATTATTAGTATTGTCGGCATCGTCTCTCATTGGACGACCAAAGTTCGGACAATGAGAACGTGTATACTAACGTGCGTGCCTAGACACACTAGTGTATCACGATAAATCTAGACACATGCTTGTGTGTCGCGCCAAGTTAGGCAACAAACATCACAACAAACATCACATCAATTCAATTGTCGAGGTTGTAAACCATTGTAGCGCGACGCCATTGCGTCAGTGTCTTATATCTTGAAGCATAGTTAGGCACATTTCAGGTACTTGGGGGGAAAATAATAATGCGGTACAAAAGCTTAAATTATGTTGAAATCAAGAGCAATGGCCCACCTGACAAAAATTAACTCGTGTTTGAATGCCAGCTATGCTGCTTTCAATGCAAAATCTGCCCCTCAATAACGTTGAAAATGTGTTACTAACTAGCTAGCTAGTAGTTGTTAGTATTGTCGGCATCGTCTCTCATTGGACGGCCAAAGTTCGGACAAGGAGAACGTGTATACAAACGTACGTGCCGAGGCACACACTAGTGTATCACAATAAATCTAAACAACGTTGCAAAGAAATTGTATTCATGTCCAATTAACGAAAAATAAACCAAGTGTAAAAACAAAGCAAAATAAACAAGCCAAAAACTGGTAAGGAGGCCACCAAGTTGAGTGGTTCGCCCTTCAAAGGAGTGATATCAACACACAAAACTAACTAAATACAACAAATTACAACAAAATTAAAACCAAACCAAAACCAATAAAGAGGTGATTAAGCTGAGAATGGTTCGGCCTATAGGCAAAAGGTAGTAGCAAATTGTTGAAATCCAATTTCTTGTTGACGTGGCACTTTATTAGTCATCTGCACGGTAGTGGAGTTGAATCAATACACAATTTAAAAAAAAAAGAGTGATTATTATTATTATTAGTGATTATAAGAATCGCACCGAATAATACTTTGGACGTTAAATGAAAACTTGAACATTGCTACCGAAAGTAGCAATGTTCTAGTTTTCATTTAACCTTCGAATTATTAAGCGGTGCGATTAACTTGGCGAATGTTTTGGTGTGTTGATATCACTCCTTTGAAGGGCCGAACCATTCGGAACTTGGCGGTCCCTTTTACCAGTTTTGGTTTTTGATATGATCTAAACAACGTTGCAAAGAAATTGTATTCACGTCCAATTCACGAAAAATAAACTGTAAAAACAAACCAAAATAAACAAAGCCAAAAACTGGTAAAGAGGCCAACAAGTTGAGAGTGGTTCGGCCCTTCAAAGGAGTCATATCAACACACCAAAACTACGGAAATAAAACAAATTACAACAAAATTAAAACCAAACCAAAAACCTATAAAGAGGTAGCTAAATTGAAAATGGTTCGGCCTATAGGCAAAAGGTAGTAGCAAGTCGTTGAAAAACAATTTCTTGTGAGACGTGGCACTTTATTACTCATCTGTACGGTAGTGGAGTTGAGTCAATACACAGTTTTAAAAATAGGAGTGATATCATATCAAAAACCAAAACGGTAAAAGTAAACGGATAACTAAATGGAGTAATGGAGTATTTTAAAGTCAATTGAATCATATCAATAACCAAAATTGGTAAAAGGGGCCGCCAAGTTCCGAATGGTTCGGCCCTTCAAAGGAGTGATATCAACACACCGTATCATTCGCCAACTTAATCGCACCTAATAATACTTTGGACGTTAAATGAAAACTTGAACATTGCTACCAAAAGTAGCAATCTTCTAGTTTTTATTTAACCATCGAATTATTAAGCGGTACGATTAACTTGGTGAATGTTCTGGTGTGTTGCTATTACTCCTTTGAACGGCTGAACCATTCGGAACTTGGCGGCCCCTTTTACTAATTTTGGTTATTGATATGATCTAGACACACGCTAATGTGTCGCCACCAAGCAGACGTTTTATTGTTGTTGGCGCTTAATTGTCAGAGCGTAATTGTTAAGAGTGTTATTGTTGTCAGATGGCGGCTCACTAGCAGACCGTGTCTTTTAACTGAAACCAACTTTTAAGTGATTTCAGCATACTGGTGTAAATTCCCCATGCGGTAGAAATCTTTGCAAATCGTTTGAATCAGGTGTCTTGGGTCCAGTAACAAAGAAAACGTCAACACGGAAATGTGGGAACGTGTCCTTATGGAAAAAAAGTGTCCTCAATAACGTTGATTTGTGTTACTGGTGACTAGTAACTAGTAACTAGTCCGCAGGCTCCCATGTTAATTCTCATAGGGTATAACGACACGTCTACATT
>JAHWFP010173434.1:12047-22525 GCA_023313725.1 Lithobius niger | reverse complement strand
CCCCCCCCCAACCTAGTTGTGGTGTGTAACACTGCAGTTTACCGTTAAAGCTTATTTAATTTAATAGTAATGATTTATTCATTACCCAAGCCAAAGTACTAAGCTTTAAAAGAGCCAATTAACGATATGCATATGTAAATGTTCAATCATTAATCAATATCCCAATGTAAAGGCCTTTCCCAATGTTCAAGAGTTGAAAACTCAATTTGGCCTATCTTTAACATGTCCCTTCTCCTTCAAACGGCTCTGCACCAAAACCCTTTGCTCTACTGTCTTTCCCATTGTTCTCTTGGCCCTCCACCAATCAGACCCTCGCAACTCTCCTCGTCGTCTGCACTTTAGTCACGAGAATCCGCTGCTCTAGAATAAAGAGGGCCCCCAACCCTCCATCCTGATGTCACGTCCGTGGAGATGTCACATCCGTGGTTGCCATGCCGGAAAAAAATGGTAGTGGTTTGTATGTAACTAGTTTAACTTTAGAAGTTTATCTTTAGGACCCCCCAATTCTAAATTCATAGTCTAATTTAAACTAACCTCTAGCTTAGAATCTTTATGGTTGGTAAGCTAAATCAGCAGTTCTGGTCCCTACCACCATAATATTAGAGTAGGCATCTCTTTCTAAAAAGCCAAGTTCATTCTTTGTTCATTTTTAAATATAAACAAAGGTACGGTTTGATCCTTGTGGATTCAGGGAAAAATAACTGTTGGACGACTGAAAACTATAGTAGTCAAATATAGTTGTAACTTAGCTGACGCGGTTCAGCTTGCTGGGTATTCCAGGATTGGAACACAAGATAAAAATAATTTTTCTAATAGAAATTAAGTGTGTATAAGAATCAACATCGTTGTTCTTGTTTAAAGTGAATTTCAAATGTAAATTCTGTTAAATTGTTTTTGCAAACTTGTCATTTTTTTAAAAAAAAAGGCAAACTAGTGAACTGTAAATATAAGCATGTTTTATATGTTTATTTTCTGATGTTTTAAAGTAAAAACTAAGAGTTTTTAAACCTCAGGTTCGTTCCCTAGTAGATTAATTGTTTTTGAGTGTAAACTATTATGCAGCCCTTTTAGCTTTATACTTCGTCTAAGCAATTAAATTAATCAGTGGCAGTGAAATTACCGGTAGCATTAAGGTTAGGCCTATAGTAGGACACCGACGCTTTATTTCCCATGCAGGGACTGAAGCCCATGCTGTGCTTATTGTCGTAAAAAGTCGTAATAACCACAAAACTTGATGCTAAGAAGTACTCGTCAACCAATGATGTCGGGGGCGCTACAAACACCTCAGACGTCGTTGCGTCCGCCGCTACATTCTTCAAGGCATACTTAATGAAATTCTGCAGGGTGCCACTTTGTCACCATTGAGCAAATTTAAACATTCAAGATGGCGGCCTAGATAGCTAAAAAATCATATATTGGTCATATCTTCGCTTACAGAACAGACAGAATAATCATTTTGGTGTCTAATACTATGCTTTCAGGGTCAGGAAATACTAATAACAGACTATCTTTTTTATAAAATACACGCCCTTTTTTTTTAGGGGCTGGTGTCACAGTCACCACTTGATTTTTCGCTCATTTTTCAACTTTCAACTGCTATTCTGCCGTTTCTAATTTAGGTGGAAGACCACAATTAGATTCATTCCAAAGGTGGGAATGTCTTCTTTGCATAAAGAGTAAATAAATGAGTTTATCATTGTTAGGGACTGAGCTACACCCTTTTTGTCTGGGGCTGGTATCACAGTCACCGTTTGATTTTTGACTCATTTTCAACTTTCAACTGCTATTCTGCTTTTTCTAATTTAGGTGGAAGACCCCAACTAAATTCATTCAAAAGGTGGGAATTTTTTTTTTTTGGCATCAAGGGTAAATAAATGAGTTTCTCATCGTTAGGGAACGAGCTATTCCATTTTCGTTAGGGGCTGGTATCACAGTCACTGTTAGATTTTTCGCTCATTTTCAATTTTCAACTTTCAACTGCTATTCTACCGTTTCCAATTTAGGTGGGACGCTCCAATTAGATTCATTCGAAAGGTGGGAATATCGGATTTGCATCAAGGGTAATTAAAAGGGTCTATCATTGGTAGGGAACGAGCTGCGCCCTTTTTACTAGGGGCTGGTATCACAGTCGCTATGCGATTTTCCAACTTTCAACTGCTATTACGATGTTTGTAATTTAGGTGGATGACTCCAATTAGGTTCACTCGAAAGGTGGGATTGTCTTCTTTCGAATAAATAGAATTGGAGTCATCCACTTAAATTAGAAACGTCAGAATAGCAGTTGAAAGTTGAAAATGAGCGAAAAATCGAATGGTGACTGTGATACCAGCTGCTAACAAAAAGGTGTAGCTCGGTCCCTATAATGATAAACCCATTTATTTTCCCTTGATGCAAAGAAAACATTCCCACCTTTCAAATGAATCTAATTGTGGTCTTCCACCTAAATTAGAAACGTCAGAATAGCAGTTGAAAGTTTAAAATGAGTGAAAAATCGAACGGTGACTGTGATACCAGCCCCTAAAAAAAAGGTGTAGCTCGGTCCCTATAATGATAAACCCATTTATTTTCCCTTGATGCAAAGAAGACATTCCCACCTTTCAAATGAATCTAATTGGGTCTTCCACCTAATTTAGAAACGGCAGAATAGTAGTTGAAAGTTGAAAATGAGCGAAAAATCGAACGATAACTGTGACATCAGCCCCTAAAAAAAGGGCGTATATTTTATCAAAAAGATAGTCTGTTGTTAGTATTCCCTGACCCTGAAAACATAATATTAGACACCAAAATGATTATCCTGTCTGTTCTATAAGCGATGCCCGATATATGATTGTTTAGCTATCTTATCGCTATCTTGAATATTTACATTTGCTGCAGAATTTCATTAAGTATTACTTGTAAAAACACAAAACACCATCAAATATTGGGCGGACCTTACTTTCAGGTTTTGGGTTCTGCTGCCAGACTACAGCACGCGAGCATCCCATTGGCCGAGCTCGCGCCCTGTGATTGGCCAAAAAAACGCCAAAATGCGCCGTTTTCGGTTTGTCTTTCGTAGGCAATACAATGCTAATTTCAAACTGAAATGCGCTGACATTAATTTATTTTTATTTTAAAATAATAATGTTATACAATACTACGAGTTAATAGCTATAGGACTAATCGATAAAACGAAAAATTCCAACTCGAAGTGAGTTGACAAGCAAATGTAAAATTTGCCATTGGCACTAGCTAACAGCTGTTACTAGCTGTTACTTTAGGTAAACCGAGTCAAATAACGAAGCACTAAACTATAAGTTTAACCTAGATTAAAATACTAATCTATATTTAAAACTAACTAGAAGTTTGTTTAATGCCCAAACTAATAGATTTTAAGATTGGTTCCAACCGCATTTGTACTTACAGTTTTCCAGCTCCAAGCTGAAATACATTTCTATGGTTACCGAAAATCGTGGATTAAATGCCCATGGGCTTTTGCAGTTAATTTGGCAAAAATAGGGGGATTGGCTTGAAATCAAACAGTATCAATTTTCTAACCTTTCTGGACATCTATTACAGAAAATTTAAGACCAATTTTTACATCCTATTAATTGCTCTGAAGAAGGGAGGAGGCTTAGGTGAGAGATGCCCAGACCTCGTGCAGGTGCTAGGAGCTAAAGAGTCTACTATTACTACAGGGAGGGTAAAGGGGGCCAAGAAACATAGCAAGCAGTACTATCTTCATTCACATCATATAACTTTTAGGTAATTTTTCGGAGAAAAACGACAACTTGAAGAGTGGGCGTTAACTCCACTATTTCATTATTTTGACTTTACAGCATTTTAGGGGGTCGGCTTAGCTTTAACTGGACTTTTAATACACGATTTACGGTAAAAACGCAATTCGTGAAAACGGCTGACACAAGGTCGATTTTCTTTTTCAAATGACAATATTCAATGATAATTACATTTTCTCGAGTGGAAGGTTACATGTCAACAACAGAGGTTACATATTTTTATCCAAACGAATCCGACATTTACCGTAATAAAAGTTAAGCAAATTCAAAAGGTTTATAGAAAATCACATCTCGACGCTTGTAAAAGCCGGATGCAACTTTTACGAAAAAAAAAGGATCCACGTAACTTTTATTGGCATGTTTCTTTAACAAGTAGGATCTAAGTTAAATTAGCACAAAATAAATAAATGGTACAGTTAAACCTCGTTATAACAATACCGCTTCCAACACAAAATCTGTTATAACAATGCTATTTTCTAGGCTCTTCAAGCAACAAAGAGCCTGTTTTGAAGCAGCACGGAAACGTGATTGTTTATAATGATAAACCTGATATAACATTCTAGTTCCAAGGACCCTTGGACATTGTTATAAAGAGGTTTCACTGTATTTTTATTTTTTTTAATAAACCAGCAGCCACAACGAACTACTAAACTGAGTAGCCTAACAAAATTTCTGCATGTACAACATACAAGGAAGATCATAGTTCCCGGAAAAATAGTAGCTAAACAGAAAAACATTTAAAAACAGGCTAATCTGTTCCAACCAGTAACGAATCTGAATTTAGGAAATAACCAAAGCCTTCCCACACCATGGGGGGGGGGGAGCTTTGCTTGAGTGATAAATTACGATCTTCCTAACAAGTTCTTTAGCTAAGGTAAGTTTACAGTCTCCATGTAGGTCAGCTAATTATATCACAACATCTCCGGCTCCTTCAACTTTCAAGGAATCATGGTTTCCTTGTTGGCTACATCCACAACGGATTTCCTCTTCACTAAGTTGGAGCGATTCTGTCTGCAGGAAGTCATGTGTTCCGTCGCAGCGCTGTCAAGATACCATCTGTTGTCGTCTGGAGTTGTAACTTTAATCGCTCGGAAAGCCTTATTTTTTTGCAATAATTTTCATTGATTTTGCTTTTTCTGTGGTTTTCAGCTTCCGATCCTGTTCCGCCTCCTCTTGAGATTTGGATGGGCAACATTTTGCTGTGTGCCCCATTTTGCCAAAGCAGAAGCACTTAATGGGACGTTTTCCTTTAGTGGGATTCTTCTCACTAGGTCCACTATTTGGATTTTCATCCATCTTTTTATTTTGGTTTGAACTCTTCCTATTTTTAGTTCTTTTACTTCTTTTTCTTCAATTTTGGATTCTGCTGCCTTGGCTTTTCTCTTTTCCTCCAACATTAATTTTGCTTTAACGATCTTGGTGGTTAGCGTCTCCTCCTGATGTTCTAAGCTTAATATTAGCTGCTTGTAGCCTATTGGCAAACCCACCAACATGACTAACAAAATTTCTCTGTCTGTACAGCCATAGTCGCACGCTAGCAATTTGCGGTGAATATCCATGATTCGACTCAAATACTCTGTCATTCTTTCGTTATTCTTCATGTTGACATTGAAAAAGCCTCTTAACCCTCTGGGCCCTAGAAGCCGATTATATACGTTTGAGTTAAGAAAAGAACACCTTAGGGCCCAGAGGGTTAACTGAATAATGTGCAATAAGCCATATTTTGAATTTATTTCTTCCCATGCTTCCTTGGCTCGAATGCATTCCCCGATGTCATCAAGGTAATTAACGTCAACCACAAGAAATAAAAACGTTAACGCCCTTTTGTTTTTCTTTCGTTCGTCATTTGTCATGTCTGCACTAAAACCCGGATCGATAGTGTCCCATACACCACATTGTACAACGGCGGCTCGCGCTTGAATTTTCCATTCATGATAATTGTCCGCATTGAGTTTTGGGATCTTAAATTCATCTAATAACGTTGCCATTACTAATCGTCGTCAATTTAACAGTTCTCGAAAGTAATTCGGCTCTACTAACGATATGGCTAACTTCGTCTTTGCGATTTTCCACGATGCGGTTGATAGGCCTAATCGAATAGGCTTAATGCTAACCCTACACACAGTTCCTTTCTTTGTTGAAAACGTCGAATTTCTTTGCCGTCTGCAGAAGAATTCTCACCATTTAATTTGTCTGCGCAGTTGAAGCGTCGTCTGGGCCCATAACCTGTTATTACACATTGCAGGGTCAAGTTAAACAGATTTAACATTACTAAACTGAGGAAAATAACGGGAGGCAAACTACCGTGATGCATTAAACATGGCGGCGTAGCCTCGGAAAAGAGAGGCCATTTATGTCAAAAAATAACGTAGCACCACACGTTCGTAGCACCATCCAACGGCCACAACATACACTAAAGAGCCGATGCACTCTTAGCTAAAAATAGGTTGGTCTCTTTGTACGTAAATGATTATTAAGCCCAACATAAGCCTAAATTAACAATAAATAACAGTGCTGAGCGCAGTTTCTCTAAACTCAAGCTTGTAAAAAATTACTTGAGGTCAAGCATGGCACAAGAGCGTTTATCAGGTCTAGCACTTATTGCCATAGAAAAAGAGGTTGGGAGGAAACCGAATTACCAAACCCTAAATGATGACTTTGCCAACTCTAATGCTAGGAAAGTGTCGCTGAAATAGGCATAAATAAAAAAAATAGTTTAATGATCTAAAACCCAACCACCCACCAAGTAGGTTACAAGTCACAGAAAGAAATACTCAGTCTAGTTAAAAGTTTATTTCTAAAAACATTGTTAATAGAACTACTGTGAAAGTTGAAAGTTTATTTGACAGTTGAAAGTTTATTTGTATTTTTTTACAACCATGGGGCCCCAGATTGTCTTGAGCCAGCCCTGGTTAGGTTAACCCTTCTGAGCCTAAGCGACGATATATCGTCGTCACAATTCTGCTGCAAAAATACCTAAACGACGATGTATCGTTCGCTCAGTTCTACGCACTGTTAAAAAAAATAAATCCAATTACGTACATCGGAGGTGTAATTCCAATTGAATTAGATATTTTGGAACGTATACTTTTGGTTAATTTCGGTTTATATAATTCAATATCATCTTTTCATTACCTTAACTGAAGTTATTTTTGGCATCGTAGCCAAATTCGACATGAAAATTGCGTTTGTTTGCTGAAAAAAGACCTTGGTTCAAACGATCGTATACCCGGAACGACGCAACATACAACCGCCATCTTGGCCGCATTCGAGATAAGGGAATCTCAATTTTCCAGCCCGCAAAAAATGATGTCATCAACTACAACGTCACTGTCTGTATTCCTCGAATGAAATAGGCCGTTTCAATGGCCCTTGTTCAAACTCTTCGGCATCACGAGCTGATTGGTTCGTTCGTGGCAGGTGACCTTTCGGCCGTTCACTTGTGACGTCACGCGAAGCCAGTCTTGGTTGCTTCAACTGGCGCTAGCAGGAGGGCGTCGCATTGAGGGCAACCCGGGTCAACCAGTTACGATGGCGTCCTACTAAGTGATGGCGTCCTACGGGAGTGAGCATTCAACGATCGTTAATATCAAGGGAAATAAATCAATTTTAAACTATTTTTATGGTAATAAAACATGTAAAGATCGTCTGGCGAAATTCGCAAAATTTCTTTTCCTGAGCGCACGCAAAAGCGCTAAAAACACATCGCTCTTTAACTTATGATATCTCCATGAAAAATGCTCCAATCTGACTAGAATTTGTTCTGTTTAATAGACCAACACAGTGGCTTTATTCTGCGGGAACAGATCCCGAAATTTCCTTCCCAAAAATTAATTACAGCCTTAACAAAAACGCTCCAAAATTGCCGTAACGCACGAAGCGCTAGTCGCCAATTTTCTCCAACTTGTATTTATTGTACATACTGTTTGACTTCCTTCAGGGCATAAAGCCCCGTAGTTTAGTGCTTATATTAGGGGGCACAAATGTTAGCATCCCATTGCTATGCTTTCATTTAACATACATGTGAATTTAGTACTTAATATTTTTATTTGCACAGCGGTGACGATCTCTGTCTTTATAAAAAACGTTGACTACAACCACTCTATTTACGGCTGTAAATAATGCTCCCAAAGCATAAATGCGTTATAGCATTTTATTTAAAAGCTAGTGTATATAATAGAAATAATTATTAACGTAACGTTTTCCCATTAGTCCTACCTAGCTTGGACAACATGGGTTAGCTGTATCATTAAAAATAAAGGACAGCAGTGTATCTTGTTTATTTTCAGTGATCTCCAATACCCAGTGGTGACCCAAAACCTTCTGCAATCTACGAAAAATAACTTGTATTAAATTGCCAATTTATTAAATCCATGTGAACGAAAACCATCCTTCAATCAAGAGTTCAAAACTCAGCCGTTTCAAGTTTCACTTTCAAACTTCCACTCCAACGAATTTTTCCATAGCTCTACTTGATTTAATGCATTTGAGAATTTAGTACGTAGAGATTGCCATTGTCTTCGGTACAAACGGATCCTGGAGATCTTTTTTCAGCCACTCAGGGCTCAGCTTTGGCCTACCAGCTCAGCCACTCACAAGCCTGAATAGTAAACCAATCATGTAGCACCTACGACCAATACTTTTGCTTACCTTGTTGCCCAGCAACAGACCCACCTCCTGTCAATCTTATGACGTCAATAGCCAAAAAATAGTAAATCGCATCCTCAAACGTCAGCGCAGCGGCAACATTTTAGTATATAACAAACTCAAGGTAAACTAACAGCAGCACATGCTCCGACAATAAGCCAAGGGTCACCACGAAGGATGGGATGGAGATTTCTAAGGTCTGAATGTTGCCATGCCGGGCAGCAGCAGTGGTTAGGTAACTAGAAACAGTACTTTAAACTTTGAAATTATAGGACAGCTATAATAAATTTTATATTTAATTTAATTTTCTACTCTTAAAACTTATTGTTGTAATTTTATATTGTTCCTTAGCCATCGGCATTTCTGGAAAGGACAATGTAAAGAAGGCCCGAGTTCTTCATCCGATTTGAGAGGATACCTCAACTCAAACTAACAACAACCTGAGGGAAACTTCGTTTATGGCAACGAACAATTTTTTTTTCTCGGCGCCTCGGCCGTGAAAAACCCCAACTTCAACCACCTGTAACTTCCAAGTAAATGGTCCGATCCGTCTCATCTAAACAGCTCTTAATAGCCACGAACTTTATCTGTATTCCCCCGGAAACAGAACACAAAAATTCCTTCTAGAACTTCCACAGCATCCATTTAAAAAACGCATGAAACCGAAGCCGTAATTCATCGTAGCGCACGAGACGCCATTTTCGTCACTTGTAAAAATTGTATTTACTTTTTATTTTTCGCTTAGGCATAAAGCCAAAGACATTAGTTTAGTGTTTACTAGGAGGGGCTTCCTCTGCGAAGGTACTTAACCTCGATAATAATTGTACAGATACTTTGTTTTGATATTTCTTAAGTAGATTTAAGGTGACGATCTGAGATACACTTGAGAAATGTCAGACATCCAAACCCCAATTTTACGTCTACAAATATTAATTCAAATGTTTAAAATGCGTTTTAGCATTCGCTGGTAACCTTAAACTTTTATTTTATAATAATCTTTTAACGTAATCTTTTGCCACCACCACTACCAGAGCTTAGGCAACATCTAACTTACGAATTTTCCCGGACACGTCTTTTTTAATTTTCCGTAGTTGTTCCTAGCAAAACCGACTTGGCTTTCGATTTCCTAAAGTAAACCTGGCTTCCCAATGTCAATAACCGAATTTATTGAGATCTTTCCTTTAATAGTCGCGATGCATAAAATCGTGGTTAAATAAAAAAACAATCCGTAGTAATTAAATAATAATAATAAACTTTATTTCATCCAGTTGAGGATTAAAGGTCTTTTTCACGTTCCAAACAATGAGTTTAACTCAACTGGCCTCTCTTTATCACGCAGTTCCATAGTTGTTCCCTCAAACGGCTCCAAGCAAAAACCCTTTGCGCTGCCGACTTTTCTATTGTTCTCATGGCCCTCAGCCAACCAGACCCCGTAGCTCTCCTGCCCGTCCGCGCGAACTTCCGGTTATGTGTATAAAACTCCAGCCTCAGGAGGCAATCGTTAGCACACGCTCATCAGATCTCAAAGCCAGAGGTGACTACGCCAGTCGGTGTAGGAGATGTCCTGTCCGAATGTTGCCATGCCGGGCAAAGGTAGTTGGTTCGTATTAGACTAGTGTTAGTTTAGAAAATTCAATTTTGGAAACCCCATTCGAAATTTTAGTTTTAAACTTAACCTAACCTTAAGCTTTGAGGGAATTATGGAGGTGGAGCCATAGTCGGCATTCTAGGCCCCCATCACCATAATGTCAGGGTTCACGGTCCCTTTCTAAAAACCAGCTTTCTTTCCGTGTTTATTATTATGAACTTAATCTAAACACTACATCTGCATATGAAGACATATTTTCCAGGGTGCTCCCCCAAATACTAAGGATCTACAGATTTGTCGATTTGATCTTAGGTCGGACTTAAGAAACAAAATCTTGACTATTTGTGTGTAATTCCCGCGGTTTGCAAACATTTTCTAATCGAAATTGTCGTTTTTACTCTTTGCATCGCATGTAAAGTTTGAGTTGAATTTAATGTAAATTCTTGTTGAATTTAATGTAAATTCTTGTT